>CM041801.1:43197461-43409961 GCA_023376895.1 Aspiorhynchus laticeps | reverse complement strand
GAATTACATCGCTGGAAAATACAATCTATATGGAAAAGACCTGAAAGAACGAGCTATGTAAATGTCAACCTTTTTATGAAAAGTGTTATGATTCCAAGTAGCCTTGTTTTTCCACCACACCTAAGCAATTATAACTGAATGCATGTGTTTTTGTCTTGAAGGATTGACATGTATTCAGAGGGAGTCAGTGATCTTATGGATATGCTTATAATGTATTATTTTACACCTGAAAACAAACAGAAACACCTCAGTAATATAGAGCAAAAGGCCAAAGATCGCTTTCTTCCTGTGTTTGAAAAGGTACTGACAGCTCTGACAGTGACCCTTTAAAAGAAACACTATTCATTCTCCCATTTTGAAGCATGATTATACACATTGGATACATAAAACTATGCAACTACGGATTGTGTTTCTGGTTTTTAGGGTCTTGCAAACTCTCAGTTCCTTGTGGGAAACCAGTTGAGCCGTGCTGACGTTCACCTGCTTGAAGTCACTCTGATGCTGCAGGAGTTACTCCCTACAATACTTTCAACCTTTCCCAAAATACAGGTGCTTCACAGTTTCTCACACACACACACACGGACCCCCCCCCCCCACACACACACACACGGACCCACACCCACAGACCCCCCCCCCACACACACACACACCCACACTCACGGACCCCCCCCCACACACACCCATGGAACCCCCCCCCCACCCAACCCCACCCGCACGCGCACCCACACCCAACCCCAAAATTACTTAATGAAACCAGTTTTTCAACATATGTTGTAGAGTTAGTTTATTACAATAACATCCTTAAACATTGGCATATGACAAACCAGCCATAGTCATGTCACGTTTCACTGACCATACAAATGAGTGTATTTGATGATAAAAAATGTTTTTAAAAACTGTACTGGTAGTCAGAAACACTGTAATAGAGTAGTGTGGTCTGGTTTAGTGAAGGAGGAGTGAGTTGTCTGACCAGTTCAGCCCATGATTCAAAGAAATTATTCCTATAATCTAAACACTTTGCTGTTGTATCACCTGTATCTGTCATTTATCTAATAAGCATTGTGATTATGAATCTTGTAGAACCTTTCATTTGTTTTGCAGGTGTTTCAGGAGAAAATGAAGGCCTTGCCAACAATCAGCAAGTTCCTCCAGCCGGGCAGTGCAAGAAAACCTCCACCCGATGAAGTGTACGTGAAAACCGTGAAGGAGGTGTTGAGCCACATTTTCAAATAGATAGAAGGCCTATGGTTTTACATTAATTTGAATTAATTAACAGTGAATTCAAAACCATTAGATGATGCTAATCATTAATTAATTTACAAACTTCCGTTTTGTTACAAGATTAAAGCTGAGACTCTAAAATGGACAGATTTATTTGGAATGAGATACAATGTGGTGATAAACAGTGATAATGCTGTGAAATGAACATCGTCCAGTAGATGTTGTGAGACCGGTCCCAGTGTGGTCTGTCCACGGACTCTTAGAAGAACAAAATACGCAAAACCATGAGGAGGCTGAAAACAGAAGATAAACCAGCAGAATAATCAGTGCTTTGCCACATCTGCACCTGTTAATGTTACTAAACATGTATTTGATACAGTAATAATACAGCAGCTTATTAATGTGAAATGCTTTATTGGAGCAGATCAATAAAAATGACTTAATATAACCCTTCTTGTGTTCATGTAGTGAAAAGCAATGAGAGAAAACATGACTAGACTAAACTTTTGACTAGACTTGCATTTGACTTCTTGCATCAGACATGGCTCTGCTTGGCTAATAGGTGAAATGATGTTCGTCTGATTTTGATAAAGATATCACCCCCTTTAAACGGTCCCAGAGCAAATACATAAACACTGAATATCATCAAGTCTGAACACGTTAGCTCTGTTAGTCTGGACATATCTTTATAAGTCTTAACACAAGAATTTATTGATTGTCTGAGCTGCAGGTTTACCTCAGTCCTGCCATGAGTCCCGCAGGCATTAATTTCCCAGAATTCCTGAATCTCATTCCCATCACAACAGTCAGACCACCGGCGGCGACTAGAGAAGAAAGTCATAGTTCGAAGCGATATATGCTGTATTTCTGTATTAGTGATTGTATTTGTATGCTTACTCAGAGAGGTCCAGTAATCCTGTGGATCATTTGATATTCGATAAGCTCCATACGCAGACACACATCCAAAGAAGAGCCCAGCAATCAATGACACCACACTTCCTGCAGAAATCAGGAATTATGTTACATATCTCCACCAATCCCTTAAACTACAGGGATCTTATGGGATGAATGCAGACACAGCACACCAAAGTGTTTAAATATTACGATTTTGCAATTATGTTACCATGGTAGCATGTTCGAAAATATAGCAAAAGCATAGTACTTTTTTGATAGCTATACAATACAAATGTGAAAAGTGCATAATGCTTAAAACTCTATTAGAACATGCGAAGTGGACAACAAACATAAACTTGCATTTTAGATTTATAAACATGTTAGAAATTAGATTTTTTAACAATGTATGATAAATCTAATTTAATGTTCTATGCACACGTTCCAATAACAGCACAGTGAAGAAATACCTTTTCTTTTATAGCCCATGAATCCGCCCAGAGCCAGAGCTGCAGCATAGGCGAAGCCCCACCAGTCCACCGCCATTCTGTGCTAGAAACCTGAGGGAATCACAACATACATACTACAGTACAAACACCAGAACACGCTATTACACATTCAGCAACGCCATTACCAAATATCGCGGGTGTTAAACAGCTGGAAATCAGCGGACAGATGTTGTGCACGAGCTGGACTGATCTGTGCTGAAGTTCATAACAAGGAAGAGACGACATGGTGACGCCAGAACGAGGAAGTGAATCAAGTGCGCCATCAGTGTTGCCAGGTCGGGCGGGTTGCCGCCCAATTGGGCTTCTTTTGATCGGCTCGGACCGGAGAATAACGCATTGGGCGGGTAGACAAAATTTGGGCTGCTTTTAAAAAATTAAAAGCCGCCCAATCAGCTGCTTTTTTTCTTCGCATTTATCTTTAGTCATGTTATTTTAATATATTCGAGCTCAACGTATCACAGTAAAATAATGTGTAGTGCAGTCATCAACTCATTTTTCCTCAACGCAACACTTATTGGTTCAGTTTAACGAGACCTGTCAGTGAATTTACCATCTTTTATGTTGGTGAGATGTGATGACTCGAGAGCTATAAAGGGCCAGATTTAAATGTGCAGCTATATTTATTCATTCATTCATTTTAAGTGATTGCGATGCAAAGTGGCCTAAATATAAGTTACACGAGAAAGAGTCTAGTGACTCAAATCTCACAACGTGGATTATACGTGATGAGAGATGAAAAGAAGATTTCTAAATATAACTGTAACTGAAATGAGAGAACAGTTGAATGATTTATTAAAAATCAAAACTGAATATGGCGATGCTGTTCTGCATCAGAACATCTTTTAAACCGTGTGTGTGTGAGTGTGTGTGTGTGTGAGTGTGTGTGTGTGTGTGTGTGTGTGTGTGTGTGTGTGTGTGTGAGTGTGTGTGTGTGTGAGAGAGTGTGTGTGTGTGAGTGTGTGTGTGTGTGTGTGTGTGTGTGTGTGTGTGAGAGAGAGTGTGTGTGTGTGAGTGTGTGTGTGTGTGAGAGAGAGTGTGTGTGTGTGTGTGTGAGAGTGTGGTCCAGACTCTACAAATGTCTGCTTTATGTTCTAAAATGTGTACTTCGTGAAATACGTGCTGTAGTTCTGTCTGAAGATAAAGCACTAGACAAAGGTAAGCGCATTATTGTTGGTAATTGTTATTATTTTATTTTTGCTGTCAGATTATCATACAGTATGTATCAATTAATATTTTTTGGCTGTCGGGGGTGTGTGCATGAACGAGAGTAAATGCCAGCTAATTTACATTGTTTTCTGATCACGAAAATGAAGCATTTTTTCAGGGTTAAAGTCATCAGTTAATTTCTTGATTGCTGCTTTTAACGCATTTGCCCTCCATGTTCCTGTGAAATTGATTTATCTTTATTTTATTTTGTCATCATTATTTTATTTTAAGGAGATAAAAATGGTCCTTATCAACCTTGATTGACATGGCAATAAAATTCTCTCATCATTTAAAAATTTGGGCTGGTTTTTGTTGAAATGGGCGGGTTTTTGTGAGCTTTTGGGCTGGAAATCGTCAACCCGATCTGGCAACACTGTGCGCCAAATGGCGCCAAATCAGAGAGCGTTCCACACCGAGACATAGTGAAATCTTTTTACATGTACATAGATTTATGAAAACAAAGTGTTTTATTTTATTTTGTACTGTACGTGTGTGCGAGTAAGGAGTATTTCGCGCATTACCACGTGATTTGTGTGTGGTTAAGGAAGGATACCAAATTATATTAAAGGTGCCATAGAATGGAAAACTGTCTTTATCTTGGCATAGTTGAATAACAGTTCTGTACATGAACCTCAAACACCATTGTTTCCTCCTTCTTATGTAAATCTCGTGAATAAAAAAGACCACTGAAAAATATATAATCCCAACCTAACACCGACTGTGATGTAACAGTCAGAATCACTAATAGTTACGCCCCCAACATTTGCATAAACCCGCCCATGTTCTGCAGACGCCAGCCGAACCATCAGAAGTTCTGCAGGTATTGTGAAGAAACGAGCGAGGACAACAGCGAAAATGGCAGATGATGTAAATAAATGTTATGTTCCAGGCTGTGCAGGGGATGTGAAGTGCAGGGATGGGTTGGTGTCTGTATTCAGAAAGGCACGGAAAGCAAATAACGCGCTCTAATAAAATAACGCGAGCCACTAAAGGGACATGTTTAGCTGCTAGCTGTAGCCTGTTACAGTACAGTACATCAGATTTCACTTACCACATAAACAGAGTAAGGAGAGATGACTGAGGATGACGGCCAATGATTTACAGATCCTGAGCACCACTGACAAGCATCTGATCTTGTAAAATGTGTGGTAAGTACTGCTTCTCCATAGTATAAACAGCGATCGCAGAATCTCGAAAGCGAAAGTGAAAGTAAAAAGCCATCATGCATTTGAAAGCAGTTTCAATGCCTCGCATATTAATAGCGGCTCCCTGATGCCCGCATTTTATATACAGTACAATTATGCAACGATATAACTGTGAGATAAGGTACTATGTACCTATTAGGAGTAAAAAAAAGGTACAAAGATGTCCTTTTAAGAGTACATACTGATAAAAAAAATGTATAGCCTGAATGCACTGTAAGTCACTTTGGATAAAAGCGTCTGCTAAAATGCATAAATATAAATATACTGCGCAGTGACAAGCTGTTGTACCCCAAACGGTACAATTTTGGCCCCTTTTTTTTCTGTGCATGGCCCTGATGAGTGTGAGATGTCCCGGACTGAAATGGTTTTAGTGAAAAGACATCAATTATAAACAAAGTATGAAAAATGAATTTTCATGTTATTAGATTTTTAACAAAAAAAATAATGTGTACCAAGAGGGCATTTGCTCCACAAGTGAGGTAAAATGCCCCCCAATCTGACAAAGCAATTTATAAAAAAAAATTATGTCTTATTTATACATTTATTGCTTTATACATTTACAGCAAAATAAGAGTACATGCAGTTTTAGCTTAAAATTAAAAAGAATATAATCAATAATTATGAATTACAAAATTATAATAGCTTATTTGAAAAACTGTTGTTAGCTGATGCTAGCTACCTGATGCTAACTTGATGTCATTTTTAAATATAAAGTCCAAATATTTTTATTCAACCAAATAGTTAGAATACATTTGATGGAGAAACAAAGGAGTTGATGCTCAGAACAGAGTAACTGTAATTAAGCCATGACTCCTGGGTGCATTTTACCTCACCGACTAGGTTTGAAAATAAAATTCTGTCATTCTGAAAATATAATTATATTTTCTGAAATAACATACACGTCCTATCTACAGGCCCTACCCTAATCATGGTAAATGTACAATTAACAATATATTAACTAACATTAAAGAGCAAGTTTACGTAGGCCTACTTGATGCTTTACTGTAGGTGCCTACATCATTATTGTTAAAATACATTTGCTGGCCTTCATGTTTTAAGTAATGAATAGGAAAGCATATTTCAGCCGTATCTACTGTAATCAGGTAGGCTTATGTGCGCCATAAGACCCTTGATATAATATATTTTGAGGGCTGGGAAGTGGTTTTCAATGCCTCTTTCTGCAGGTTGCATCATTACACCAGTAGGTGGCGACAAGTGGCTGTCTTCAGTCACTGATTTAATCAGGAACAAAAAGCCACATTTTACAGTTAAAACAATGAACACAGCCACTGCCTAAACAGATTGCAGGCCTATGTTTACATTTAAATTGCATGCATAATTTTCCCAAAACAAAACATTGCATAATGTCCTCTGTTTTGAAAACATTTAATACAGCTTCAAAATGTCAAGAGAAAACAACTGAAGCTCTTTAGTTATTTCACCAAAATCATTGAAATATCCTATTTCCCTAACAAACAATAATCAGTAATTTGTCATATATTGCATGTTCTGAATTACCCTGAAATGCTGGGTCTGTAATACACACGGCACCGGAAATGGAGTGCTTTAAATAGTTCACAATTGAAATTTAAAGAGTATATACCAAGTATAAACCTGTCAATTCCCAGAGCAAACAAGCATAAATAAAAGTATATAAAGGAACAAGACTCGAGAAGAAGGAGACAAAGTGATGTGGGTAGAGGAAGAGCACCAGAAATAGTGAAATAATGTTCCTATGCCATTTTTGTTAAAATATTTATGTGTTGTCTGTGCAAAAGATCCTTTACAAAGTTTCTGTAAAGCCATACAAATTCTCATTCCTCGAAAATGGTCCCCAAATCTGTCTCCCGTGTTTTCAACTTGATGCTCTTTAAAAAATCCTACTTCTTGGATTCTGTAAACTGAAGGCTAGGTTGATCAACTGGAGCCCCTCGGTGTTCAGTGTTCAGCATTTATAAATTTTTTTAAAAAAAAATCCCTGGAATTCTGTATTCATATGCAAAAACGTCACATACATGAATCCAGTTTAGCACATGTTTATTTGTCATCAGTTCTCTTAATGCTGCCCCCAATGGACGAATCCAGAACTACCTGGAAAGTTCATGAACTTGCTGGTGCTGATGAACACACAATATAAAGCTAAGAGACTCACAGAACTGGAGTCAAATCTAAAAGCCTTACGACGCCACCAGAGAGACAACTCGACTGAGGAGGAAAACTAGAACACAAAAGCCACTGAAAATGTTGAGCTTGCATGGATTCCAGCCTTCCCTCGGCTCATTCATGGGAATGGACTGGCCAGTGCTCAGTCTCTGGCCGGAGATCACATCTCTTTACAGACACGGAGAGCAACTGCAGGAGCTGAAGAGCAGCCTGGAGCAGCTGGAGAAACTTCAGCACAAGATCTTTGAGGAGATCCAGCAGATGCCACCCTCGCAGGAGATCCACCCAGTCGCCTACACAATGGAGAAAGAGGGAAGCGGCTTTGTTTTGACGCTGGACACTAAAGACTTTTCCCCAGAAGAACTGTCAGTCAGACAGGTGGGCAGGGAGCTGCATGTCAGTGGAAAGAGCGAGAAGAAGCAGGAGGATGGGATGGAATCGTACTCTTACAGAAGCCAAGAGTTCAGACGGGTGTTTGATCTGCCTCAAGGAGTGAATCCTGAGGCGGTGACCTGCTCCATGGCTGATGGAAAGCTCTACATACAGGCATCTGAAGCAGCTGAGAGGATGCTGCCCATTGACTGTCAAACTGTGAAGACACAACACGACTCCAGCGCCACACAGAAGAGCTGAAAGACCTGAGGACAAGACCTGCTCAACTCTGCTATATTACACGACGACGTCTCATTTTTTTATATAAATCTCATGTCTTTGGTTATTGTTTTGTATTTTAACTGCTGTACTTAAAAAAAAAAAACTATGATTTTCTAATGAACTGAATATAAATATGACTTAAAACTACATCTTCCTTTGATTTGTTCTTCTCTTCATCGTAAAGAAATGTTGTAAATCAAACCCAGAAATCATGCCTGTAAATAAAAAGTGAAAAACTCCAAATCTCATTTTGTCCAAAACAGACATTATTTTTGTTAATACTCATCTACAATAACAAATGCTGGAAAATATTTACAGTAATGAATAAAATGACATTAAAATTTCAACACTGACATTTTCTTATAATGTTACAGTGGTAAATGATAAACATCTAAATTGAAATATAAAACAAAAAAAATATATATTAAAAATAAATATTTTACTACGGATGGAAAGTCAGCACATTCAGTCAGTGCTGATGTCTGATCTTTAGTGTTGGACAGTTGGGTCACTACAAGTTTAGTGAAGCTGTTAGTTTCACTGCATTTAGCATCACTAGTTTTTTAATTATCCAATTTTTCTGTAGGAAAGCTACTTTGTAGCTGATGTAGCTGTCACGAATCCTTCCGTTCACTCACCACCAGAGGTCACCCACTCACCACATGGACTCTTGCACTACACTAACTGTTGTACTTTTCCCCGGACTACAGTTTCCATCATCCATTGCACTGATGACGCACACAGCTGAATGCAATGATCACACACACAGCTGATTTCAAATATGCTACATAAGCTATGGACTTCCTCTTTCTCATTGCCGAGTATTGTTAGCATTATCACTGTCTTTGCGCAGCTACACTACAGAGCTTGTTTGTTAGCCTTTGCTTATTTTCTAGTCCTAGTCTGTCTTGTTCCTTGCTTGGATTAACTGTGTTTTGATTATTGCCTGTTTATAAGATTATTGCATGTTAGTGAATTTGGAGTTTTGTAAATAAGCGCCTGCGTGCATGAGGTTAGTCGTTTGCATGAAACACGCCCAAACCATCTTCATATAAGGGCTTTCCGCACAACCTTTCCTTTACAGCAGTGGTCTCAAACTCAATTCCTGGAGGGCCACAGCTCTGCAGAGTTTTGCTCCAACCAGCTCCAAATCACACCTGCTTGGAAGTTTCTAGTAATCCTGAAGACCTTGATTAGCTGGTTCAGCTGTGTTTGATTAGGGTTGGAGCAAAACTGTGCAGAGCTGTGGCCCTCCAGGAACTGAGTTTGAGACCAATGCTTTACAGCCTTTAGTCAACATTAACTACCTTGTCTTGTCTTGTCCGCGGAGACTCGTCTGGGGCAGGCGGTTCCTCAAGTTGTGGCCATGGAGGCCAGTCCCAGCCACCTGCCCCTCCTGTCGTTGAAGTGGAAGCGGTTGCTGAGGGACCCTGTGAGGGCCCCTGACTCCTTGTCATGCCCAGAAGAAGCCTCCGCTTCCAAGCTAGCCCAGGAGGGCTTCCTGTTCCTGTGGGCTGTCCTGTCCTGTCTTGTTCCTGTGTGTCTAGACCTGTGTGGGCTGTCCTGTCCCGTTTATTTAGCCCCGGAGGGCTCCTGATACCCCCTAGCTGCCCCATGGATTTTTTGGGGGGTGGTACAAAGGTCCCGGCTGTAGTATGTATCTGGAGGCCCCGCTCTGTGTATGTATCTGTGTCTGTCCTGAGGGGCCTCCAGAGAGCCCACCCCCCTCCCTGCTAGTACTGTTACGGCGCAGGACACGCCTTCCGGGAGGGGGAGTTATGTCAGTCCTCTGTCGTGTGTCTTGTGTTCCCACCTCTTGTTTCCATATTTGGTTTGTTTCCTTTCCTTGTTTAAGTGTCATTATGAGTTAATTCATGTCCAGCTGTGTTTGTGTAATTAACCTGTGTATTTTAGTTCTTGCCTGTTCAGTTTCATGTCATCTGGTCTACTCTTTACTCCCCGGTGTTCCTGTCTGTGTCAGCCCTGCCTTGTCCTGATTAAAGACTGTTATTTTGAGTTTAATCCTCGTCTGCGTGTTCCTCGTTTCTCCCTGCTGTGTGCACCGTGACAGCTGAAGAAACCGGGGGTACCACTTCTTTGCACGGAGTTCGATAGTGGGGAAAATTTAAATAGAGAGGAAAGGTGAACACTAGGTGAACACTAGCAGGTCTCTCGAAAAACTTCCTCTAACATTCCTGCGGAGGGGAAGGTTTTGTCTTCACAGTGGCAGGGTGCTGTTGGGCACACACAGAGTCCAAAATAATTTTACTTTTCTCTAGAGTGTGCTCTTGCTTTTGAGTGTGGATTTAGTGCTCCCCTGGACCTTAATGGGCTAGAATTAAAGGTAGCGGCAGATGTAAATAGGGAACTGAAGCTAAAGTTTATGTTGCTTTTATTGTTTGGCAGAGCTAGGGATGTATTGTGAGGTTTGACAATAAAAGATCGTAGTAGTTATGATAAATTTAAAAAAGCCTTAACAAATGTTTTGATCCTTGTGAAAGTGAGGATTGGAACCTTGCAATTACTTATAAAGCCCTGAATGGTTTAGCTCCTCAGTACTTGAGCGAGCTCTTATCGCATTATAGTCCTTCACGTCCGCTGCGTTCTCAAAACTCTGGCCGTTTGATAATACCTAGAATATCAAAATCAACTGCGGGCGGCAGATCTTTTTCCTATTTAGCGCCCAAACTCTGGAACAATCTACCAAACACTGTTCGGGAGGCAGACACACTCTGTCAGTTTAAATCTAGATTAAAGACCCATCTCTTTAACCTGGCGTACACATAACACACTAATACACTTCTATTATTCAAATCCGTTAAAGGATTGTTAGGCTGCATTAATTAGATCAACCGGAACCGGGAACACTTCCCATAACACACGATGTACTTGTTACATCGTAAAAAGATTGACATCTACGCTAATATTAGTCTGTTTCTTTCTTATTCCGAGGTCACTGCATTCACCAGATCAGATGGTGGATCAGCACCTAGAGACGACCTCTACTACAGCCCTGAACGTCAGCGGAGACCAGGACACCTAGATGAGGCCCAGAGACAGACCCCCAGTGAGGACCCCGTCACCTAGACAGCCATCAGGAAAAGACCTCGGGAACCTGTTGAGCCATCCAATCTGACCTTGCAGCAGTTGGAATTGAACTGCTGTGTCGTCTGGCCAGAGGAGAAATGGCCCCCCGACTGAGCCTGGTTTCTCCCAAGGTTTTTTTCTCCGTTCTGTCACCGATGGAGTTTTGGTTCCTTGCCGCTGTCGCCTCTGGCTTGCTTAGTTGGGGACACTTCATTTCCAGCAATATCGTCGACTTGATTGAACAGAAACTTTTTGAACTGAACTGAGCTGGACGATGCCATCACTGAATTCAATAATGAAATGCCTTTAACTGAAAATTGAGTGTTTAATCTTGTCATTTTACATTATTGACACTATTTTCCCATTTTGATATTGTGCAGTTGCTTTGTCACAATTTGTATTGTTAAAAGCGTTATATAAATAAAGGTGACTTGACTTGACTTGACTTGCAAGCTTGTCATCTAGGCGAAGGTTGCCAGGGGAAACTGCACATTAGTTTGGTAATGCAGTGAGGTGACTAGTGGCTAAATCTTATCCAGTGGCTAATGGTTACATGCAAGATCTTTTAGCATGTGAACATTGTATTGCTCATGTTGGGACTGGTGAGCTGTGAATTTAGGTCCGTAGTGCTAAACTACATTAGAGGCAGCCATTATTTTGTCCTCAGAGCTCAAACTTATTCAATGCACAGGTTTCTGTAGTATCAAAATAATTTTGGCAACAAGCTACAAATGGGGGTTCAGAATTAGTGCCCTATTTGGGGAAGGTGTCTGTAATGACAAATGAACATTGTGAGGAAGTGGTCGACAGTGTGTCAGACAGAGATGTTGGCTCTGGCCACAGATCTTTTAGCAGCTGACTTACTCTTGCAAGAGATAATGTTAGGTACTGATTTCCTAATGAAGTTTGGTATAGTAATTGACTTGATTGAAATGTTGGAAGGGATGTTGGAACCTTCTTATAGATTTGTTACTGATGTCTTAGTGGCTTTTGTGTTATGTAGGATGGAAAAGGGTGTGTTGCTCAGGGTCATTAATGTAAGAAATTATTAATTGATGAAACTGACACTGGGGATGCCAAGCCCATTAAAATGGTTTCTCACCGGGTACCACATGGGCTGCTCCTGTTATTCCTGTAAGAAAGAAAGATGGAAAGTTGAGGTTGTGTGTTGACTATTGTAAGTTAAATGATGTCAGTAGAAAGGATGCGTATCCTCTTCAATATATTGATGATGCATTATAGTATAAGCGATGAACAGTGGTTTTCCACCCTGGACTTGGCCAGTGGCTACTGGCAAGTTGAAGTACATCCGAAAGATAACATTTATAACAAGATGGGCTATTTAAATTTAATGTTTTTCCCTTTGTCCTCTCTAATAGTCCAAGTACATTTCAAAGGCTAATGGATTTGATCTTGACAAATTTACAATGGTCTGTGTGTTTAGTATACTTGGACGATATCATAGTTTTTGGGAAAAAATTTGGAGAACATCTACAGCGGTTGGGTTAAATTTTGTCCAAGTTACAGGCTGCCAATCTGAAAATAAAGCCATCTAAATGTAATCTGTATGTCAGCAAAATGCATTACCTTGATCATGTAATTTCGGCTTAAGGGGTTATGGCTGATCCCAGTAAAGTGGAGGGTATACAAGCATGGCCAACCCCTAAAAATCAGACTGAGGTATGAAGCTTTATGGGCTTAGCATAGTATTATAGGCAATTTGTAAAGGGCTTTGCAGAATCAGCTAGACTGCTGCGTAGACTGACAGAAAAAGGGAGCATTTCAGTGGGATGATTGTTGACGGGTTGCTTTTGAGAAGTTGAAATCGTATCTTATTACAGCTCCAATCTTACTTTATCCAGACCCCCAATGCCCTTTCATCTTTGATACGAATACAAGTGATCTGGGGATTGGGGCTGTTTTGCCACAGGAAGTAGATGGCCTGGAGTGAGTGGTGGCGTAAACAAGAATGTAAATATGCCACCAAAAACAAAGAATTGATAAGTGTGGTCACTTTTACAAATTATTTTAATTAGGTCAACCGGAACTGGGAACACTTCCCACAACACTCGATGTACTCGCTACATCATAAGAAGAATGGCATCTATGCTAATATTAGTCTGTTTCATTCTTATTCCAAGGTCACCGTAGCCACCCAAATCCAGACTGTATCCAGATCAGATGGTGGATCAGGACCTAGAGATGACCTCTACAGCCCTGAACATCACCGGAGACCAGGGGTCTCATTTATAAAATGTTGCGCAGAAACCGTCCTAAATTTCTAAGATATGCGTTCATGTGATTCATAGAATGAACGTACGAACAGAAATCGTGCGTACGCGTCTCTTTCAGATGTGAAATCTATGAATAGCCAATGATCTTGAACTTGCATGCAATTGACTGGTTTCATCTCTCTGCCTTATTTTATGTTTCATAATAATATATTTTTGGTGTTTATTTTATAATTTTGTTTTCAATATTATGTTTCTGGACTATGTGGTTAATATTTAACATAGTGTCTCTTTAAGAGAATAGGTTGGTGATGTTTAGAAGATATAGTATTTAAGCCTATAGGGGGCATAACTTCCTTTGTGATCAGCTGTGGAAGCACATGATTTTTCTACCTGCCTTTTGTTTGCTTTTGTTGGATGTTTGGAAACCTGAATAAATCACTTTGGATTAAGAAACACAAAGATGCGTGTAGATACTTTACTGACACAGATTTTCACCAAACGATGGAATTTATAAAAATGAAAAAAAAGAAGGTAAAGCAGTGATAAATTAGGTGGGATAATACAAAAGTAATTTGCAATATTTACAGCAATCACATGAAACAAATACACAAAACAGGAGGTGGAAGAACATGGGTGGTAACAAAACCCAAAGAAAGTCTAACTTTTAGAAAAACCTTCTAAGCTAACTGGAGAAGTCATTGGCATTCATGACTCCCTAACTAGACTACGCTGCCTAACCAAAAGTACAAGGGGTGGCAATAGCCCCTAACCTAATGTACTAGATAGAGGCAGATCCTACGTGTTGCAGTGTATGTCTCGTAATGTTTTTACCTGTCCGCTTCTTCCAAGCCTCGTAACATATAATGTAAATACTGATGAATGTTATAACATCGTGAAGATCGGACACATAGGATGACATTTAACATACAAATAAAGCAAGCAACTCAAACAAAAGGGTATACATGTGAGTTAGACAAGATGTTTTTTGGCAGAATAGCATCATAGAATACAAACAGCATGGGGGGGGGGGGACTGGCAATGACCAATATCTAAGAGAGTGAAAGTGACAAGAAAAGCAAAGACAGAGAAACACACAGCACTGCACATACACGCAACATCTGGCCAGAGGAGAGCGATTTTCCTTCGACACATTATTTTCCTGTTTAATACTGTAAAGCTGCTTTGACACAATATTGTATTGGAAAAAGCGCTATATAAATAAAGGTGACTTGACTTGACTACCCACCTCTGCAAATAGCTATTCATATGAAGAATTAATTTGCAAAAACAGATAACTCCGTTTTTAACAATTTTCGAAAATCATGTTTTTTCATTGTGCATTCCAATTCATTTCACATTTCGCTAACTAACACAATAAAACACAATAAAAACATAACAACATAATAAAAAACATGAGTTTTGAAAAAAAAAATTGTTGTATGCTTTTGCAAATAAACTCTTCATATACAGTGTGAACTAGTGAAATAGCATTTATTACAACATTGCATTACCTTTTAGAAAACAGATAAATCTGGACACAGTTTTCAGTCCTACACAAAAAGTCTAATAATTAGGATGCAGTTTTTTTAGGCTGTGGTCCTGCTTCCTTGTATCTTATAATCTTGGATTGTTTGTCTGAGACTGACATAGTAAACATTAAATTATCAGTGCTCAGGAGAGTCACTTTCCCACTGAGTTTAGTTTGATCTTTAATTAAAGACACCGGAATCAACAAGCCAAGGTCTGTGTATTTACTTTAATAACAGCTAGGTGTGTCGAGTATGAGGAACCTGCTTTTCATACTCACAGACAAACCTGTTTTGCACACGTCACTCAAACACAGAAGCAGGAATCACCTGAGTTCAGGGAAAGAGAAACTGAAGTGATTGAGCTGTTGTGTGTTTGTGTCTCTGTATTCATGCAGTAAAATGGCAGAAGCCAGAATTTCTCAGGCTGAGTTCACGTGTCCACTGTGTCAGGATCTCCTGAAGGATCCAGTGGCCATTCCCTGTGGACACAGTTACTGTAAGAGCTGTATTACAGACTGCTGGGATCAGGAGGATCAGAAGAGAGTCTACAGCTGCCCTCAGTGCAGACAGACCTTCAACCCAAGACCTGCTTTAGCTAAAATCACTGTGTTGGCTGAAGTGGTGGAGAAACTGAAGAAGACCAGACTTACTGCTGACTGTTACGCTGGAGCTGGAGATGTGCAGTGTGACGTCTGTACTGGAAGAAAATGCAAAGCTGTCAAGTCCTGTCTGGTGTGTCTGAACTCTTACTGTCAGAATCACCTTGAACAACATGAGAGTTTCTTTAAAGGAAAGAGACACAATCTGACTGAAGCCACTGGACGACTGCAGGAGATGATCTGCCAGAAACATGAGAAGCTCCTTGAGGTTTTCTGTCGCACTGACCAGAAATGTATATGTGTGCTGTGTGCGATGGATGAACATAAAATACATGACACTGTATCAGCTGCATCACAGATGACAGAGACACAGGTATTTAAGAACTAGACACTGATTAAATATTGTTAACATGTTGGCTTGTTTATATTGGCACCCATATTAACAGCTTACAACATTTGCACTGCACATGTCAGAAGAAATGAACAGCAGTTGCAAGAAGAGTTTCACTGCCAAGTCTGAAAATGCATTGTAAATTGTCAATACAATCTTTCATAAAATTGGCCTTGATTAAGCAACATAAAATAATGGAGTG
This sequence comes from Aspiorhynchus laticeps, assembly GCA_023376895.1. Lineage (NCBI taxonomy): Eukaryota > Metazoa > Chordata > Actinopteri > Cypriniformes > Cyprinidae > Aspiorhynchus > Aspiorhynchus laticeps. The sequence continues at coordinate 43,394,070 of CM041801.1, read as the reverse complement.
AAATGTTCAACCATTGTTTGACAACATAATATACTTCTATCAGTCAAAATGCAAGTTAAATGCAGTGATAGGTGACTTTCTATATCTGACTGAATCCAGATTTCATTTATTTATAGCTTCACTTCAGTTTATTTTCTGTGTTGAGCTGCAGGTCTGTTAAACAGCAGGAACACTGTCTGTGTGAAGTTCTAAGTCTGTGTCAGTTTCCCTTTTATAATACTTATGCTTGCAATGTGAAACAGTCCTTATGCTCCATGTTAATTCATGTATGATGATTGTGTAGCGCTCCCCTCAGACTGGATATTGTTGAGGGCAGGGCTTTTGGGTTCTTTTAAGGTATTTATCAAATGTGTTTTAACCCTGATTAACTCAGTTTTAAATGTTATCTTGGATCTCTCTTTTATAGTATACCCCTGAAATGGTTTTATAACCTACTTATGAATTCACCGTTCTTAAGTTATAGTTTTAATAAAGATTTTTAACCATGTGCCTGTATATTCCTCTCCTCGAACCAAATGATAACCTCTTTCCAGATAAGTAATAAAGTAACACAACACAAGGTTTTAGGAAAATATATATGAATTATTTACTCAATAAAGAAATTATTATCTCCAATGAAATAAGGATATGATTGTTTTTTTTTTTTAAACCTTCAACATAAAATGTCCCTCTTTTTAAAAGGAAGATACTGTCAAAACTGCACTATATAAAAATGCACAGACAACACTTTAAACCCTATTAACCTTCAATAGGATTAATTCAGAAAACCTCGATGAATCAACTTCAAAATCACTTAAAACAACATACTTTGTGGGCCCACACACCTTAATGAAATCTAAAGCCGGCAAGTAAAATTATTATAAAACTAAATACCATAGCAGGCCTGATGCGATGCTTGTGTTCGTTGTGGCCCAAAAATAATGGCTGTTTCACTCGTCAACGAGCAAACAAAAGGAAAAATACCTTAAGATAACGTTTCTGTCCAGTCCTTCTCCAACAATCACATGAGCAGGCTCCGCGTCCGATCAGCATTTCAGCACGAACTCCATTTATTTCTCTTTTCTCCTCACAGTTTCGGTAAACCCACGAGAGAAATCCTGGTAAATCCAAGCCCAGTCTGAGTCTCTTCCGTCTTCAGGTCGAAAACAGCAGATAAACCCCTCGAACAGTTCAACTGAGGTAGTCAAACTTTAGCTAGAAAATGACATTCACTTGTAATGAACGGACTCCAGTCTATACTTAAATTTAGCTAAGCGTTAATATTAGCAGTAACACAAAAATAAACAGTCGCTGAACTTCGTGCAGAAATTCTTCCCGTTTCTCAATATGCAGCTTGTCACTCGTCTCACCGGTTGTTGTGGGAACAATCATAAGACACAATCTACACACTGGTTTGTGCACTACTCATCCACAAATTAACTCAGAAAAATCCCTGTGTCCCCTCACTCATTTCTTCTTTCTTTTTTTTTCCTGTCAGTGCTCAAAACAAACCCGCGAGCTCTGACTCTCCGCCCAATCGTTATTAACCACATAAATGCTGGTTTGGACAGTTTTCAGAAATACATCATCTTTTACCATAAAACAATAAACATAATAATTTTTAAACAGCTTTTAACATTTTTATAATAACTTTTTAAATAAATTTCAACCTTTTTAATCACACTATTTATATGATCTGATAATTAAATGATAGGCCTACTACAATCATCACTTATCACCTCATGATTTTTTAACCGGGTTACACTCTCCCCCTTCTAAAGGTTTGTGATGTCCTCATCAAACATAATGAATTCTGCCCCTTTTTTTTTTTTAAAATGTACTAGTGAAAAAGGTGCATAACTAGTTTAAATTAACTCTTGCCAATCTTAATGATAACACCTCTATGCACAATAGTGAGAGGCTGATCTTTTGGCTTACCAGGCTCATCGTAAGTTAACCTGATCACTGTTTCACCATCCTCTTTGGACGGTTTTCAGGTTTGCTAATCACTTTTGTCTTAGTAACTGTCTCTGGATGCTTAGCGTGGCAAGGGTTATCAGTCTCTGGATCACTTTCTTCCTCAGGAACTGAATCTTGATCTCCATCCTCTTCACTCATACTGTAATGTTCCTCCTCCAAACTATTTCCCTCTGACAAACTATCCTTAGCAGGATTTTCATCTAACTGTTGAGAATAATCACTATCATCTTGGATGAGATTTGACTGTCCAACAGCATCTCTGTCTTTTGTCAGGATCTCCTTCAGGTAAGCACTGTAGGGTTTCCCAGGTCCGTAATACTCCACATCTGAAGAGGAATCTGTAAACTGCAACTCTTGACGAGCTTCCTGTTCTTCAGGTAAGACTTTCTTTGACCTCTGTTGTGTCCCAGCTCTTGTTCTTGATCTTGTCTTGACATGTGACTTGTCCTCCATCTCCAATGTTGGCATTCTCACTAACTGTCCAATTGGCAAAAGATGATCTCGATGGAGAGTTTTGACTCCTCCTCCTCCGTCCTCCGGTTTCACTTTGTACACTGGAATGTTGGGCATCTTTCCCAGGACCACATAAGGGATGGGACTCCAACGACTCTCCAACTTATGTTTCCCTTTCAATCCTAAGTTCCTTAGCAACACTCTGTCACCGATATCCAATGTCTGGAACCCCACTCTTTTATCATAGGACCTCTTGTTCCTCTGATGTGTCTTGTAGGCCACCTCAGAGGCAAGCTTGTAAGCTCTTTGCAAGTCTTCTTTCAGCTTGGTTACATAGCGTGAATGGCCACCCTCAGCTTTGCCATCAGGAGAGGTTCCAAAGCACAAGTCTATAGGAAGCCTTGCTTCTCTGCCAAACATTAAGAAATAGGGTGAGTACCCCGTAGCATCGCATTTGGTACTGTTGTACGCATGAACCAAGTACCCAATATGTTTACTCCACTGCCGTTTCCTCTCACAGCCCAGAGTTCCCAGCATGGAAAGAAGAGTTCTGTTGAACCTCTCAGGCTGCGGATCTCCCTGCGGGTGATAGGGAGTGGTCCGTGACTTCCGGATCCCCATCATCTTCAAGAGCTCTTTGATTAACTGACTCTCAAAGTCTCTTCCCTGGTCTGAGTGGATTCTGGCTGGCAAACCATAATGCAGGAAATACTTGTCCACCAGGATCTTTGCCACCGTCTGCGCTTTCTGATTTCTAGATGGGAAAGCCTGCGCATAACGGGTGAAATGATCCGTGACCACTAACACATTGCTGATACCCGCAGAATCTGGCTCCATGGACAGAAAATCGATGCATACCAGATCCATCGGTCCATTGCTTGAAATGTGATGTAAAGGCGCTACCCTATGACAGGGGGTTTTCCGAGTGACACATTCTCCACAGTTCTTTATGTACTGCTCAACATCGCATGCCAATTTTGGCCAAAAGAACCTGCTCTTCAACAAGTCTGCCGTTCTTTCAATACCCAGGTGTCCAAGATCATCATGTGTGGCCTTTAGCACCACTTCTTTGAACTTGCTTGGCAAGACAAGTTGATTGAGTTCTTCCCCGGAGGGTCGCTTGCTTAAACGATGGAGTAGCCCATCTTTCATCATCAGTTTCCCCATCTCTTTTTTAAAACGAGAGTGCTCTAAACAGGATCCATTCTCTTCCGGCCATTTGCCATGTTTAACAGCTTGTATGACAGATCGGATGGCTGCATCATCCTCCTGAGCTTCAATCAACTCCTGTTTTGACATCTGCCCCAATGATTTCAATTCCAGGTGAGTTGGAAATGCATAACTATCAGGCACACATTTTGATGAAGCTCCCAACTGATCTACATACCTCGGTGGACTGACCGCTGAATCAGGGATGCAGATTCGTTTGCAGATAGATCTCACACCAGACTGTGGTATGGTCTCCCATTCCTCTGAACTCTCATCAGGCATATTCCTTGAGAGCAGGTCAGCGTCTATGTTGTGTTTGCCTGGTCGGTACTGGACATCAAAGTCATATGTGGATAAAGCAGAGAGCCATCTGTGCCCCACAGCACTGAGCTTGGCGGTCGATAACACGTACGTAAGCGGGTTATTGTCCGTACGTACCGTAAATCTGACTCCATACAAATAATCATGGAACTTATCCACAACTGCCCACTTAAGGGCCAGAAACTCCAGCTGGTGAACAGGGTAATTCCTCTCAGATGTCTTTAGCTTCCTGCTGGCAAAGGCGACTGGTCTCAGACCCTCCCTGTGTTCCTGATATAGGACGGCGCCCAGCCCTCTCAAACTGGCGTCCACATGCAGGACATAGGGCTTGTTGGGATCCGCAAAGGCCAACACAGGTGCATGAGTAAGGCATCGGATAATCTTGTGAAAAGCCTCAGTGCAGGACTGGTCCCATCTTTCACCAAAGGGCTCAGACTCTTTAAGGTAAGTCTTAGTGTTGTCTTTCTCAGACTTCTTGCCCCGCTGGGTTGGAGCATAGCCTTTGGTGAGCTCAGACAATGGCCTGACGATGGCTGCATAGTTGGCGATGAAACGCCGGTAATATCCACAAAATCCCAAGAAGGATTGAAGAGCCTTCAGGTGTGTAGGCTGTGGCCAACTTGTAACTGCCTCCACCTTGGCTGGGTCAGGTGATACTCCATTGGCTGACACAATATGTCCAAGGTATTTTACCTTTGGGAGACAGAATTGACATTTGTCGAACGAGATTTTCAACCCAACCTCTGCCAGACGATCAAGGACTTTTAAAAGTCTTTCTTCATGCTCTTCTAACGTTCGGCCAAATACTATTAGGTCATCGAGGTAGACAAGGACTTCGAGCAGATTCATATCACCCACAGCCTTCTCCATTAATCTTTGAAAGGTGGCTGGGACTCCAGTTATCCCCTGCGGCATCCTCTCAAATTGAAAGAACCCCAGTGGGCAGATGAAGGCCGTCTTTTCCTTATCTTCCTCGGCCATGGCAATTTGGTAATAACCGCTCCGCAGATCCAGAACGGAGAACCACTGGCTTCCGGTCATTGAATGCAACACATCATCAATACAAGGTGTTGTGTACTGATCTGGGATTGTTCGGCTATTTAACAATCGGTAGTCAATACACATTCTCACAGCTCCATTCTTTTTGCGAACAATCACGATTGGGGATGCATAGGGACTACGAGACTCCTTGATGATCCCTGCACGCAACAGTTCATGGAGGTGCTTTCTCACGTCTTCCAGGTCAGCTGGAGCCAGACGACGAGAGCGCTCCCTGAACGGCCGTGAATCTGACAACCGGATTGTGTGTTCTACTCCCTTCGCCAATCCAACATCCCATTCTTGTAAAGAGAACACCTGGGACCTTGTGGATAGCTTTTGACGGAGTCTCTCCTTCCACTCCTCTGAGACAGGTGAGTCCCCGAAGTTGATCTGGTTCACATCAAACTCGGTGTCAGCTGTTTTGGAGGGAGAGAGAGAAGTGACTGCATCTGTCAGATACATATGTCCGATAACAGTTCCCACTGGTATGACTGTCTCTGACAAAGACTCATTCTGGACCAAGATTCTGAAATGGTTGACATTCACCTCTTCGCTGGGCACCACCGTGGGTTGAAGTAGCACACCTGCTGGGAGTGGAGCTACAGGAGACGAGTCAACCATCAGAATTTCTTTGTCAACCTGGAGCTTGTACTCGACTTTGCAGACTGCAGTACAGTCACCACCAGGGGGCAGAGTCAATGGGCCAGGGCCTTGCCATAACACACAGCCAATATCACCCTCCTCTTCCAGGGCTGCGGCCGTGCCAGGCGCTGTTAACTGGTTGTCACTGTAACAGGCTTTTATTCCCCATGTCTGGGTGATGTCAATGCCATTGTCCTTACACTGCTGTACAAGTCGTCGGATGTGACTGGCATTGGTCCCTACTATGATAGGAGTCTGGTCTGCAGGTCGGGGCTGGGGGCAGATGAGAGCGAGAACTGTCACCGTCTGGTCTGCATCTGCAACCTTTGCCGGATATTCAATGTCAACCACTACATACCCACGGTATGGATAACTGATCTCAGATTCACTTAGTCCCCACAGGGCTAAACCAGACACGGGACGTATTGGAACATCAGACAGGTAAGTTTGATACCAAGACTCAAAAATAATGGTGACCTGAGAGCCACTATCAAATAAAGCATCACAGCCATGTCCATTTACTTTCACAGATACTACGCTAGGTGGTCCAATCAAGCCTTCGGGGATGTCAGCCCGCTCTGATAAAGTAACAGCACTTTTCTTGACCCCACAATTAACTTCATTGGGGGTGGCATCCCCAGTCTGCTGTCTGTCTTTTGTCACCTTCAAAGCATGAATTAGCTTTCTGATAACCTTGGCTTGATTCTCAGGGTTTCGGCACTTTGTGGCAAAATGTCCGCTCTCCCCACACCTATAGCAGAAATTCTCTTCTGAGCTTTTCGGTGCTCCCTTGGGGGGTTTGGGGACCTGTTTAGAAGCTTCCATGGTTGAAACAGTAACTGCAGCATCTTGCTCAGGCATCTTGTTGCTAGTTTTCTGTTTTAATCGTTTCAGTTGTTTTTTTAAGGCAGCCAGCTCGGCATCTTGCCGGTTCTCAACACCAGGTGATGCACTACCGGATTTAAACTCCATGTAATCATCCTTGTCATGAGTGGTTTTGGTCACTACTGCTGCAACCATTGACTTTAGCTCTTTTATTTCAGCCTTTAATTTTTGAATCTCAGCTTGCCTGGTATCCACTTCTGTATTAGCATGCACTTGATGTACCGAGGCACTGAGTTTCTTTCTAGAAGTTTCGTACTCTTCCTCAGCACGAATCTCAGTCAACAGCTGTAGAAAATTTGGGGGTGCAGCCCTCCTTTCTCTCAACCGCAGCTGGATCAGCATCAGGTCTGAGGCGATAGCACCCCTCAGCAGTTGCTCCAGTCGGGCTTGATCCTTGCCGCTAGCAGAGAGGCCACCTCTTTGAATCACTTTAACTAGAGACCTCTCTAGACGTCGAAGGAAATCTGATAGTTTCTCTCCTTTTTGCTGTTGCATCAATCGGAAAGCAAAATAGAGATCATCTCCAGACTCAGCACTTCCAAAAGCACTTTCAAGGGCTTCTAAGCACTCTTTTGGGCTGGCGTCAGGATCGGCGTGCCGCACTGCTTTCACAATTTCTAGTGCGGGCCCTTTTAAACTTCCAATAATTCTGCGTCTTTTTTCTCTATCCGAGCATTCAGTTTCCTCCACCATAAGCGATGCCTGCTCTAGCCAATTATCAAATGGTTCCTCACCTGGCGGCGTTGGTAGGGCTCCCGAGAACATGCGTAGTCGACCATAACTCCCACCATCAGCTGGTTTGGTTGTCTTTTCCAACAAATCTCCGACAGCGCGAAGGATGGATTCAGTGGAGCTAGTAGGCGGGGGTGTGCTGGGGAATAATGATTTGAGATCCTCCATGATTTTCCCTTCAGCCTGCAACAACCCTTTTAATTTGCTATTAAACTCTTCAGCAGCTGCCTGTGCCCCTCCTAAAATGATCACAGGCCACGCCTCTCCACCATCAATAGGCACAACTTCAGAAGGAACACTCTCCTCTCGCACGGTCTCTTTACTCTCACACAAAACCATCCGTCGGTTTAGTCTTGCACTGAAGTTTCTCCCACGGACACGCACCCGTCCTAAAGACTTGATAGTTTCCAGCGTTTCTTCCACTTCACTGATCTCTACATCTTCTGGGACAATGGTCATAAAGGCATGCGTCTCATCCAAACCCTCACCACGGCACCAGCGTTTTAACTCTGACACTAGTTCAGTTTTTTCCATGTTAATACTATTTGTAAATTAGCTTAATAACTTTACCTTGTAACTCTATATTATTATTTTCTTCTTTACTGAAAAATCCAATCATCCCAGCGGTGCCTCCATTTTATGTAGCGCTCCCCTCAGACTGGATATTGTTGAGGGCAGGGCTTTTGGGTTCTTTTAAGGTATTTATCAAATGTGTTTTAACCCTGATTAACTCAGTTTTAAATGTTATCTTGGATCTCTCTTTTATAGTATACCCCTGAAATGGTTTTATAACCTACTTATGAATTCACCGTTCTTAAGTTATAGTTTTAATAAAGATTTTTAACCATGTGCCTGTATATTCCTCTCCTCGAACCAAATGATAACCTCTTTCCAGATAAGTAATAAAGTAACACAACACAAGGTTTTAGGAAAATATATATGAATTATTTACTCAATAAAGAAATTATTATCTCCAATGAAATAAGGATATGATTGTTTTTTTTTTTTAAACCTTCAACATAAAATGTCCCTCTTTTTAAAAGGAAGATACTGTCAAAACTGTACTATATAAAAATGCACAGACAACACTTTAAACCCTATTAACCTTCAATAGGATTAATTCAGAAAACCTCGATGAATCAACTTCAAAATCACTTAAAACAACATACTTTGTGGGCCCACACACCTTAATGAAATCTAAAGCCGGCAAGTAAAATTATTATAAAACTAAATACCGTAGCAGGCCTGATGCGATGCTTGTGTTCGTTGTGGCCCAAAAATAATGGCCGTTTCACTCGTCAACGAGCAAACAAAAGGAAAAATACCTTAAGATAACGTTTCTGTCCAGTCCTTCTCCAACAATCACATGAGCAGGCTCCGCGTCCGATCAGCATTTCAGCACGAACTCCATTTATTTCTCTTTTCTCCTCACAGTTTCGGTAAACCCACGAGAGAAATCCTGGTAAATCCAAGCCCAGTCTGAGTCTCTTCCGTCTTCAGGTCGAAAACAGCAGATAAACCCCTCGAACAGTTCAACTGAGGTAGTCAAACTTTAGCTAGAAAATGTCATTCACTTGTAATGAACGGACTCCAGTCTATACTTAAATTTAGCTAAGCGTTAATATTAGCAGTAACACAAAAATAAACAGTCGCTGAACTTCGTGCAGAAATTCTTCCCGTTTCTCAATATGCAGCTTGTCACTCGTCTCACCGGTTGTTGTGGGAACAATCATAAGACACAATCTACACACTGGTTTGTGCACTACTCATCCACAAATTAACTCAGAAAAATCCCTGTGTCCCCTCACTCATTTCTTCTTTCTTTTTTTTTCCTGTCAGTGCTCAAAACAAACCCGCGAGCTCTGACTCTCCGCCCAATCGTTATTAACCACATAAATGCTGGTTTGGACAGTTTTCAGAAATACATCATCTTTTACCATAAAACAATAAACATAATAATTTTTAAACAGCTTTTAACATTTTTATAATAACTTTTTAAATAAATTTCAACCTTTTTAATCACACTATTTATATGATCTGATAATTAAATGATAGGCCTACTACAATCATCACTTATCACCTCATGATTTTTTAACCGGGTTACAATTGTAAACGATCATCCCTACTGGAGTTTGAACCTACAGCCACTGGCTATCAGTTCAGATAAACTGCCTCACCCTACTTTTACTGAATTCAATTGTTCATAGTAGTTTTCTGTGACATTTACTGTCACCCGTTTCTCCAGCACCAGCTGAAGGAGATGCAGAAGACGTTCCAGCAGAGAATCCAGCAGAGAGAGAAAGATCTCCAGCAGCTGAGAGAGGCTGTGGAGTCTCAGAAGGTGAGTCTGGAGAAGAAGATACGTTTGTCTCAGTCTCAGTTCAGACTCACTGAAGCCTGAATCACTGTGTGTCCTAACAGCGCTCTGCACAGACAGCAGTGGAGGACAGTGAGAGGATCTTTACTGAGCTCATCCGCTCCATTGAGAGAAGCCGCTCTGAGCTGATACGGCTGATCAGAGATCAGGAAAAGCAAGCAGTGAGTCAAGCTGAAGGACGACTGGAGCGACTTGAGCAGGAGATCAATGATCTGAGGAGGAGAGACGCTGAGCTGGAGCAGCTTTCACACACACAGGATCACATCCAGTTCCTGCAGGTAACACAGATCTAGAAGAACAGCATCATAGTGGACTTGAGCAGATCCTGCTGTGACACGAGACTCACAGAGAAACATTTCATTAGAGCAGAATGTGACAAAACTTCACTAACATTTCACCTTTTTAACCAATATATCTTTCTGATTTGAAACCAAACAAAACCTGACTGTGTCTTAAGGGTCGCACTGCAAAAAATAGCTTATCTTACGTAGAATGTTTGTCTTGTTTATAGTCAAAGTATCTAAAAAATCTTAAATCAAGATACTTTTACTAGATAAGCAAAATTACTTAAGATATTTACTCTTGTTTCCGGGGGGGGGGGCTTAAATTAAGTGCATTTTGCTTAAAACAAGCAAAATTATCTTAAAACAGTGTATTTTTACCCCACTGGCATATAATTTTACTTGTTTTAAGCAAAATGCACTTCATTTTTTTTTTTTTTTTTCTGGAAACAAGACAAAATATCTTAAGTCATTTTGCTTATCTAGTAAAAGTATCTTGATTTAAGGGTTTTTAGACATTTTGACTATAAACAAGACAAAAATACTAATTAGGATAAGCCATTTTTTATTGCAGTGGATCCTTGTGAATTTTTAGTGTCACTAACAGCTCCAAAGTTATAAATAATGGTCTGTATACTTAGCCTTTGAGCTACTTTTGCTGAGCAAATCAACTCAACTCAACTCAACCATTGATGTGCTTGAGCTGTTAGATGTACATTTATATTCTTAGTAGATGTTTCATCATCCAAACGATTGTCTAGAAAGTTCACATATAGTGTAAGCGGCAAATACTAGAGCTCTAATGTGATTTAATGAATATGAGAAGAATGAAGCTGATGCTGTGAAAGTGCTGGATTGAGGTGAAATACTAAACATCAGTCGAGTCAAATCTGATGTTGGAGCAGGTTATTGGGTGAAGTGTGGAGCTGATGAGTTTTGATTTCTGTTTTCTGTAGAGTTTCCAGTCTTTCTCAGCACCTCCTGAATCTACAGAAGTAAATGATGATCTCTTCAGTTCTCTCGTCTCTTTTGATGGCCTGAAAGAAACTGTCCATCAGCTGAGAGACAAACTGGAGGATTTCTGCAAAGAGGAGCTCAAGAAGATCTCAGACAGAGGTAAAGTCCTGGAGAAACATCTGCTTTCAGAAATCCTCCATCATCTCATAGCGTGTTAAAAATCTAAGAAATGTCTTCACGTAATATATTTGTATTTATTATACAGTTTTCTTATACGTTTCCTATTATTTTCATTCTTATACATTTTTAAACTGTATATCTTTTATACTTACATATATAATATCAACATATTGACAGGTTTTAGGATATATGCGAATTAACAATTTACACAGGAGGTATGTGTTTACATGTATGATATAATAAATTACATATTTACAAATACATTAGGGACTTTATTTATGGTTCTATGGGTCTGTGCCACATATGTTTAAAGGGCACCTATTTATGCCCCCTTTTACAAGATTTAATATAAGTCTCAGATGTCGCAGATGTTCTTGAGTAATAAAGTAATTATACTACTATTATTACAAGTAATACTATTATTATTTTATTTAATACTACTATACAATTATTATTGCAATTTAATTTCTTAAGGAATAATCACACACTTGTCTTCCATATTTTAATTATAACAGTAGACCTGTGTTGTGCAGCACTTTATTTACCACAAAACTTGGTATTTGTTTAATTTTCATTTGGTTAAAAGATAAATTAAATTAATGTGTATGCCTTCATTTGATTACCAGAAAAGTTACCATATACAATGCAAATATCTGGGGAAACAAAAATCTAATTTATAGGGCCCTATTATTTTAAATGAATTAATAAACTAAGTTGTTTTATGAATTCAATTAAGAGAAAAAAATCAAATGTATTTCATAAGGCCCTAAATATGTAATTTTTGTTAAACTTTTGAACATACTGACATATTGTGTTAAAATTGGTTTTAACAAGGTCATTAGATTTTCCTTCATAAAACCTGCAGAAACCCTAAAAATAGAGAATGACTTGTGGCAAAAAAGAGAACCACATTTGTATACAATAATTAAGATCTGCTAAAAACCATTCCTTTTTTGTCTCAGTTGCTACTACTACAGGTCCCTCTGCGTGCTACAACCAGTCTCCAGCATATCCTCAGATTTCATCCAAAAACACTGATCTGGTAACTCCTTCTACAGCAAAGGTGAAACCTGTAGAGGAACTCAAAGGCTCTGCCCCAGTGGCTTCTCCTGCCAAATTGTTTACTTTAGGACTGTCTGGAGATTCTGCTAAGAAGACTAAGAACTTTGATTCTCCTTCAAAGTTTGGATTGAAGGATGCTGTGGTGACATCTGCTGGCTCTGGAGCTCAGGCTGAGAAGAAAACAATTCAGGCTGATGCACCACAACATAAGAAAGTGTCAGCAGCTCCAGCGGTCCCATGTGACACTGCCCCCTGCAGCACTGAAAAAAGTAATGCAGCACCGCAAGGAGGGTTACTTTTGGCTAAAACAGATGGACAGTGGGATTGTGACACTTGCCTGGGTGGAAATAAGGCTACATCTAGCCACAGCATTTTGAGTCAGATGGCAAAATCAAATATGAAAAACAAGACCTCTACAGGTCCCTCTGTGTGCTACAACCAGTCTCCAGCATATCCTCAGATTTCATCCAAAAACACTGATCTGGTAACTCCTTCTACAGCAAAGGTGAAAACTGAAGAGGAACTCAAAGGCTCTGCCCCAGTGGCTCCTCCTGCCAAATTGTTTTCTTTAGGACTGTCTGGAGAGTCTGCTAAGAAGACTAAGAACTTTGATTCTCCTTCAAAGTTTGGATTGAAGGATGCTGTGGTGACATCTGCTGGCTCTGGAGCTCAGGCTGAGAAGAAAACAATTCAGGCTGATGCACCACAACATAAGAAAGTGTCAGCAGCTCCAGCGGTCCCATGTGACACTGCCCCCTGCAGCACTGAAAAAAGTAATGCAGCACCGCAAGGAGGGTTACTTTTGGCTAAAACAGATGGACAGTGGGATTGTGACACTTGCCTGGGTGGAAATAAGGCTACATCTAGCCACAGCATTTTGAGTCAGATGGCAAAATCAAATATGAAAAACAAGACCTCTACAGGTCCCTCTGTGTGCTACAACCAGTCTCCAGCATATCCTCAGATTTCATCCAAAAACACTGATCTGGTAACTCCTTCTACAGCAAAGGTGAAAACTGAAGAGGAACTCAAAGGCTCTGCCCCAGTGGCTCCTCCTGCCAAATTGTTTTCTTTAGGACTGTCTGGAGAGTCTGCTAAGAAGACCGCCAGCACTGACGTCAGCTTGAAGGGCTTCACATCTGGATCTCAAAAAACAGCTTCTTTTGGGTTTGGATTAAAGGATGCTGTGGTGACATCTGCTGGCTCTGGAGCTCAGGCTGAGAAGAAAACAATTCAGTCTGATGCACCACAACATAAGAAAGTGTCAGCAGCTCCAGCGGTCCCATGTGACACTGCCCCCTGCAGCACTGAAAAAAGTAATGCAACACCACAAGGAGGGTTGGCTAAAAAAGATGGACAGTGGGATTGTGACACATGCCTGGGTGGAAATAAGGCTACATCTAGCCACAGCATTTTGAGTCAGATGGCAAAACCAAATACCTCTACTGCTCCGTCATTTTCCTCTTTTACCTCCAGTTTTGGTAGTTCTGTCTGTCAACCTGCTGCGACAGCATTTACAGCCAATGCAGGCAATGCTTTTCAGTTCACTACAAGAACTGACAAAGCATCCTCAGAAGGCTTCAAGATTGAGTCCTCTACAACTGAGGCTGAAAAGTCATCAAGCAGTTCAAATTTGTCATTTCCCATGCCAGTGTCCGTTGGTGTATTCAACTCTGGTATTGCAAAATCTGAGGCAAAAACATCAGACAAACAGTCACAAAACAGAGCTACATCAGACCTACTCAAAAATGTTGCTGAAGTTCACAAAGAGGAAGAAAAAGAGGCAGTCCCATGTTCCTCAGATCAGTCTGTAGATGCTTCCGGTCATGATAATAGTCCCCTCAGTACTGGTAAGCCTAAATCCTTTAGTTTTGCCATCCCCTTTGTTATTAAATTAATATCTTAGGCTTGTTTGAACCTTAACAACTAGAAAAAACAACATCAATTTAAATGTAACAAAAGCAAACCTCTACTACATCTTGCCATTTTGATTTCACATCTCATACGTAATGTCTGTTACTGTAGTTATGGTTGACTTGATTTCTGTAAAAAAAAAAAAAAACGCTTTAAGAATGTCAAAAACTATAGGGCAGGACTTGTCTTTATTTACAAACACAAATATATAAATTCAAGCAGTGACAGTGAGGTCTGGCCATTGGCTGGAACAGTTGACTGAACTATACTGGCCCGGTCGGGTTTAGCATTTGCATGTTTTCCAGTCTTGCCAGTTTAAAACATTCAAGCACAGGAGTAGCTTGACGTACTTTGGCCAAACCTTACTCCATTTTCAAGTGATTTTACTATGATTACATAGATCAGCAGCAAATATGTGAGGTTGCCATGGCAACCAGAACACTGCATGCAAATTATGGTTGTGCTACATCTATTTTTGCTGTGCTAAACTTTTTTATTTTATTCTTATGACAAGGACAGGAATATTATACATATATATATTCTGCTGTTGGCCTTATTCAGACAGGACAGGATAAAATGTACAATGACAGGATAAAAGCATGATGAATGAGGATCAGGGTCTGAGAGTAAAGTAAAGGGACACTCAAACAAGCTTTAAATCATTTTCCTGCTGAATGTTGTTTAGTGGGTGACGTGTGTTTGCTCTGCTCCAGCAGGTCTTTCTTTCGGATTTGCATCTGCAGGTTTGTTTTCATTTACAGACTTGACAACGAGTACAGAGGAATTAGCATTTGCCAAAAAAGGTCAGTGCCTAATAATTGTCTTCTGACAATAAATTGTGTTTTTATTGCATACAGTAAATGCAGTTAATGCCGCCTAAAACACACAGGTCAATTTGTATTCTAATCTAATTTAATCTTTGTTTGACTTTGGAAAATTATGTCCTTAAGCAGATCATAAGGTCTTTTTTTGGTTGTTTTTAAAGACCTACACATTTCATCATTCAATTTTCATGACCTGAAGATTGAATGATGTACATTTCTCCATTTTATAATAATGTATTTTTCCCGACAGGCTGTGTTTTCTGATGTAATGCTAGTGCTCAGGCCTGTTGTCCAAAGTCTGTGAACAAGCTCAAACTTTTCAAACATCTTGTTTTATGAGCTATCCATAATGTTAGTTTTTTTTTGCATGTGTCTGACTTCATTGGAAGTATTAATATGAATTAGTATTATAAAAGTGCTAGTATAAGTTAGCATACTGCTGCTGTCAGTATTAATGTTGGCAGTGTGATGTTTAGATCCTAATTTTACATGGTCAAATGCCGGAGCCAAAGTTTTTGGATGTGCAGCGATAAAAAATGAAGAAAAAGAGGAGGGCGGTGATGATGATAATGACGAGATCCACTTTGAGCCGATCGTGTCTCTGCCTGAGGTGAGCGTTTGCTGTGATGCTGTTAGCTCTGATCTTCACGTCTCTAGAGAAGTGTGACGTGTGCTGACGTGTCTCCTGCAGGTGGAGGTGAAGTCCGGTGAGGAGGACGAAGAGATCCTGTTTAAAGAAAGAGCCAAACTGTACGGTTGGGACCGTGAGCTCAGTCAGTGGAAGGAGCGTGGTGTGGGAGACATCAAGATCCTCTACCACCCCGTGAAAAAGTGCTACCGTGTGGTGATGAGACGCGAGCAGGTGCTAAAAGTCTGCGCCAACCACACCATCAGCCAGAGCATCGAGCTCAAGCCCATGAACACCTCGGCTAACGCGCTGGTGTGGACCGCCACCGACTACTCCGGTACAAGTCTCACTCCTCTCCTCATACACATATCTCTCTTTCCCGTGTCTTCACATCTGCATGTTTGTTCACACACACAGAGGGAGACGGGAAGGTCGAGCAGCTGGCGGCCAAGTTCAAGACTCCAGAGCTGGCGGAGTCCTTCAGACGAGTGTTCACCGACTGCCAGAGCCGCATGTCGCAGACTGATGCCGCTCAGACATCTGCCGCTGAGGCGCTTTCACGAGAGTCCAACCCTGTGGTGTTCTTCAACATCGCCATAGATGGTGAGGATGCTGGGAGAATCGTCATGGAGCTCTTCGCTCACATTGTCCCCAAAACAGTGGAGAACTTCCGGGCTCTGTGTACGAGAGAGAAGGGCTTCGGTTACCACCAGTCTGTCTTCCACAGGATCGTCCCGGGCTCAATGTGTCAGGTGAGAGTCCACTGTTATTGTGTTATTATGAAAACACAGCATGCATCAGAAACTGTATTAGATTCTCAGTGTTAAAACAATCATTATTGCAATTGTTATTTATAAAATCAACAAATAATGCAATTAAACTAAATAGACTAAAAGTTATAAATAAACATGAATAAAAATGATGTAAAAATAAAAATAACAAAACAAAATGTCTAAAAAATGTAAAATAAAAACAGAAAAAAAAAAACTCTTATTCTAAATATGAACAAAAAGTAATGAAAGAAACTATATCTGCTGAATGTCTGGAGCAAGACGGGTCAATATTGAACATTACGAACTAAACAAATCAAATACTAGATATAAACAGAGACGTTCTTGGTGACGGTCTGAAATATCTGGAGTATTTCTGCTTCTAGCTTTGTTTTTTTATGGCTATTTAAATAAGTGTTTGTGTTTTGTCCTGCTGTCGCTCAGGGTGGTGATATCACCAACCAGGATGGGACGGGAGGAAAATCTATCTACGGAGGGAAGTTTGAGGACGAGAGCTTCGAGGTGAGGCATACAGGGCCGGGGCTGCTGTCCATGGCCAACCGTGGCAGAGATACCAACATCTCACAGTTCTTCATCACCCTCAAGAAAGCAGAGCACTTGGACTTCAAGCACGTGGCCTTCGGCTTCATCAAAGAGGGCATGGATATGGTGAGGAGAATCGGAGAGCTGGGCACTAAAGATGGGAAACCCACGAAAACTATCACCATCTCAGACTGTGGACAGATTAAATGAACTTTTCTATGCAAACAACTGTTCATCATGTTTGAGATTGTGTTCCCTGAACTCTTGTATAAATCAGGACTTGTATATGCAGTGGTTTTATATTTGTCCTGTTGGTGTGTTATAAAGTGCACAGCATTATTTGACAATGAAGCTTATGCTTTGCAAAAAAGAAGAAAAAACGGTAATGCTTTAGATTACAGCCCACAATTTACAGCGCAAGTAAACATAATTTACAGCGTAACTTTTGTTTGTAATTATAGAGTACCTTTGTGTGTAAGTATAAGGGAATAAAATGTGAAGTTTGGGGAATAAAGTGGTTACAACCTGGAACATTACAAATGAACTATACTGTAAGTATTTTGAAACTAAGGGGTATTCTAATATTACGTGGTATGCTAAACAGCAGTTTTATATTTGCAAGCAATTTAGCAAAAACATACACTGTGTACCTTTCAATAGTACACATATAAAAAACACTGGGTTATTGTTTCAATTCTAACGCTTGGTTGAGACTGTTGGATAAGGAAGCTGGCTTGATTTGTCCCAATTTGGGTTGATAATAGTAATAAGTAAACCAATGGTGCTGGGTTAGGAATGTGGAGGACTTGCTTGAGACAAGTCTATCATGTTTGTAGTGCTCATGACAGGAATATGTGTGAAAAATAGAAGAAAACTAATCGAAGCAAAACGGAGAGAGATTTTTTAAACTGACTGGAGTGTGTTTTTCTCACAACATTGAGCGGCGACTGATGAGCGGTAAAGCCTGGAACTGAACAGTCGAAATGGTGCTTGAGGACTGGATCAAAATGGTAAAATCAAATATGGTAAAATCCTGTCAATATGCTATAATACACAGTTTAATCTATAAATCTATAATTATAAAAGTTACGCTGTAAGTTCTGTTTACATATGCTGTAAATTGCGGGTTGCAATCTAAAGCATTACAGAAATTTTTTTTATTAAATTGTATTATTTCCTCAAGTTTACAGGGGCTTAACTGAACAGAATGTAAATCTTTTGAATACTTTCTTTGATAAATGTGTGTATTTGGTTGAAAGATCACTTCACTACTATGAGGTCCCACACAAACACAGCCATGTTGCTTGCAGTTTTCAATCTCCTGAACATAAAATAAACATTGAAGTTAAGTGTGAAAAATGCTTCTGAATCAAATGAAATGGAGGTGCTTTATTTCTCCTATTGTTTTGACAAATGTTTCATGACTTCACCTGCCCATCCAGTCCTGATGGATAATTGCAAACGAACTTGGCTTGCTGTCCTTGACAGTGGCTCGAACCCGAGGCCCAGTTCAACCCCCCATTGCGGTACTACATAGAATGAGAATAACAGAAATGGAGGAGAAGATGAGGAGGTGGAGGGATGGCAGAAGAATTGTTGCTGGGACGGCACAATAGCCGCTTTTCCACTGTCGGGCCAGTGCTTTAAACGGGCCGGGCGGGGCTAATAGCCTCGGACCTGTAGCACCGAGCCAAAATCACGCTGCGTTTCCACCGTCGGGCCAGAAGCTCTGCAGCGCTTCACTAAAACCCGCCCTTTACACGCCTCTCTAGAACAACGTCACACAACCCCATCATTTCACCAACAAAGAGAAGTTATCAGAAAACAAATAAGAAATAAGTCACTGGAATTAGCTTGATCACAAAACGAACATGATTAAAGATTTCAATCCAAAAGCATTGATGTTTTACATTAATAGGTGATACATTGATCATAATGAATTAATCAGGATTGAAAATTATTCACACAGAAATAAAGCGGTATAAAACGTTATTTCACAAAGGAAAGAGGACACATACCCTACTTTCAGTCGAGTCTGTTTCTGTTTATTTGTAGTCACAAAATACATCACATTTAGAATCATTTCTATATTTTTTTTTCATCAAAAATACAACCTGAGTAGAAGAGGGAGTTCCCGAACAAAAAACATTATTATATTTTTTTATGATATACGCGGAGCTAAAGTCTTGAGACGACACTTATGACAGATAAAATATGTTACTAAATAAATATACGATTGTGATAGCCTGATTGAGAAGATGCCTGAGAAGCTGTTATTTCTTCAAGCGGTTGTTTTTACCATGTTTACTATGGTAATGTCTAGCGTGCATAGTCTTTTGCATCGCTTATTTCTGCCTTGTATAATGTGATCATAATCCACATCGGAACTTAAACAGTTATTTCAAACAATCGCTGCTGTTTGAAAGTGAGTTTTAAGCTAAAATTATTTTAAAAGTCTTTAAAAGAATAACAGTATTAAAAGTAATACTGTTGTTATAGCTGTTAACTTTATGAAATGACACTGATGCTCTCAAGACGCTGAGAAACTCCGCCTTTGTTCATAACCACTCCTCTAGCCCCAGCTGGCCCGCTTTGGCCCAAGGTTTTCGTCGGGCCAAAAAACCTGGCCGTTGGCCCCGAGGAAGCATCGACGAGGCACGATCAAGCCCCGGAAGTGACAGTGGAAACGCGACTGGCCCTGGCACGCACTGGCACACCCGCTTTTGGCCCGACAGTGGAAACACGGCTAATGACTGCTGCTTATATGCAGTATGTGTGAAAGGGGCTAAAGTTGAGTGAATGTCAGGCTGCAATGGATTTTCTCAAGGACAAGCTGACTTCAGCACCTGTTTTAAGATTCCCAGACTCTTCACTTTCCTTCTTTATCCATACAGATGCGTGCGATGTTGGACTTGGTGCTGCCCTCATGCAAAGAGATGAAAATGGTACAGACGTTGTGGTGGCCTATGAAAGTCATCCCCTGCATAAGTCAGAAAGACCATATTCTGACAAATTGCTGTAGCACCTCAGTTCAAGTGGCACGTGAACCGATCATCTCTTCCACTTTACTACTTATAGCATGAAATAAACATGAATGCACATCAGAAGGTATCTTGTTTCAACCACCACTGACATTAATCTACTCTCCTGTCTGGTTTGCTTGTCATACAAAAATCGCAGATTCTGCATTATGATTGGTCAGATCACCTGTCAATTAAACCTGCGAAGGGTCACTTAGTCATTACAAGCCACACCCCAAAATATACTGGCTCAAAATTTTTTTTTCTTCAAAGAGCTCAAAGGGATGTAAAACATTTTGTGCCGATGGGAATGAGCATGTGGACATGTGATTTGAAGACTCTGAAGGATTCAGATAAAAGGTTATTTTTTATTGTAGCCATCACAATTTCAGTTACTAAAAATTATGAAAAAAATACAAAAATGTTATCTAGCTTATTATAGCAGCGACTTGTGG
The DNA here is from genome assembly GCA_023376895.1 of Aspiorhynchus laticeps. NCBI lineage: Eukaryota > Metazoa > Chordata > Actinopteri > Cypriniformes > Cyprinidae > Aspiorhynchus > Aspiorhynchus laticeps. Next base: position 43,373,817 of record CM041801.1, on the reverse strand, counting down.
AAAGTTTTTACCAAATATAGTACTCTGCTTGTAGTTACCACGTACAAACCCGATTCCAAAAAAGTTGGGACACTGTACAAATTGTGACTAAAAAAGGAATGCAATAATATACAAATCTCATAAACTTATATTTTATTCACAATAGAATATAGATAACATATCAAATGTTGAAAGTGAGACATTTTGAAATGTCATGCCAAATATTGGCTCATTTTGGATTTCATGAGAGCTACACATTCCAAAAAAGTTGGGACAGGTAGCAATAAGAGGCCGGAAAAGTTAAATGTACATATAAGGAACAGCTGGAGGACCAATTTGCAACTTATTAGGTCAATTGGCAACATGATTGGGTATAAAAAGAGCCTCTCAGAGTGGCAGTGTCTCTCAGAAGTCAAGATGGGAAGAGGATCACCAATTCCCCCAATGCTGCGGCGAAAAATAGTGGAGCAATATCAGAAAGGAGTTTCTCAGAGAAAAATTGCAAAGAGTTTGAAGTTATCATCATCTACAGTGCATAATATCATCCAAAGATTCAGAGAATCTGGAACAATCTCTGTGCGTAAGGATCAAGGCCGGAAAACCATACTGGATACCCGTGATCTTCGGCCCTTAGATGGCACTGCATCACATACAGGAATGCTACTGTAATGGAAATCACAACATGGGCTCAGGAAAACTTCCAGAAAACATTGTTGGTGAACACAATCCACCGCGCCATTCGCCGTTGCCGGCTAAAACTCTATAGGTCAAAAAAGAAGCCATATCTAAACATGATCCAGAAGCGCAGGCGTTTTCTCTGGGCCAAGGCTCATTTAAAATGGACTGTGGCAAAGTGGAAAACTGTTCTGTGGTCAGACGAATCAAAATTTGAAGTTCTTTTTGGAAAACTGGGACGCCATGTCATCCGGACTAAAGAGGTCAAGGACAACCCAAGTTGTTATCAGCGCTCAGTTCAGAAGCCTGCATCTCTGATGGTATGGGGTTGCATGAGTGCGTGTGGCATGGGCAGCTTACACATCTGGAAAGGCACCATCAATGCTGAAAGGTATATCCAAGTTCTAGAACAACATATGCTCCCATCCAGACGTCGTCTCTTTCAGGGAAGACCTTGCATTTTCCAACATGACAATGCCAGACCACATACTGCATCAATTACAACATCATGGCTGCGTAGAAGAAGGATCCGGGTACTGAAATGGCCAGCCTGCAGTCCAGATCTTTCACCCATAGAAAACATTTGGCGCATCATAAAGAGGAAGATGTGACAAAGAAGACCTAAGACAGTTGAGCAACTAGAAGCCTGTATTAGACAAGAATGGGACAACATTCCTATTCCTAAACTTGAGCAACTTGTCTCCTCAGTCCCCAGACGTTTGCAGACTGTTATAAAAAGAAGAGGGGATGCCACACAGTGGTAAACATGGCCTTGTCCCAACTTTTTTGAGATGTGTTGATGCCATGAAATTTAAAATCAACTTATTTTTCCCTTAAAATGATAAATTTTCTCAGTTTAAACATTTGATATGTCATCTATGTTGTATTCTGAATAAAATATTGAAATTTGAAACTTCCACATCATTGCATTCTGTTTTTATTCACAATTTGTACAGTGTCCCAACTTTTTTGGAATCGGGTTTGTATGTTTATGCTACATTTCATAACCATCAGTCATTCCCACTGCAGCTTATTTGCTGGGTCCAGAGTTATGAACTAAAGTGCAAATGTTACATTTAGGTTTATTATGTAGTGTTGTATTATACCACCCACTAGTGTTCGATGAATGTATGTGGGGGTGGCTGGGTAGGGGACAGGATGGATTTCATCTCTGACACTAAAGTTTACCCATGATCATGCACTACTTTGTTAGCTCAGTAATCCACACATCACATCATTTCATTCATAAATTAGTTTATTGACAACAAACTCTCATGACAATAAATTGCATCGTGACTGCCATTCGGTTCTCTCTCATTTTTCATTCTACTTGCCATAAACATGAAATGGTACACAGAGAACAGTGACCCAATACAAGGATTAATGCTTAATTTGTCATCAAACTGTTGCAGAGTTATGACAGTTGTGATGCCCAAAAAGCGGTCAAAGTGGACCCGGGCAGACCTATGGTTCCAGAACCTTGGTAGCTTGGAGCCCCACACAGAATATATTTATACAAAGTGCCTAAAATGATGGTTGTGGTCTACATGAATGGCTTGAGCTAGAGGTGTGTCTTAAAGCTTTTACTTGAAGGTAGCGTTGGTTGCAGTAGATCGAATGGAAGTGAAGGAAGATTGCAGAAGGCAACTTTGTACTTGTCTGTGATGGAACCACTAGGCAGCTCTCATTAACCGGATCTGTATGACGTGCAGGAAGGTGTTGTAGATCTGTCGAAGTGGAGAGCTTACTCCAGCTGTGTCAATGATGCAGTTAAATGCCATTCTTGGAAGAAATAGGACAGCAGCACGTCTAGTTTCTAGATGACCTGTTGACCTGGAAGACAAAAAAAGACTTTTCCAGAAAATAAACTTTCTGAGATGATAAATCTTTTTTTTTTTTTTTCTTTTCATAAGCATCCTGTCCAAGATGAGCAGCCACAGTAGTTTTCAAAGTGTTACAATAACACAACAACAACACCATATGAATACATACTTGAAAACATTTGAAATTTGAATCCTTTAGCAGCACAAATTAAAGATTTAAAAATACACATTGACATCAAACTTTGTGTCACGATTCCAAGCCATGAACTTCCAGTCACTCACCCACCACATGGACTTTCACACCACACACACAGTTACAGATCACTCTTAGACTACATTTTCCATCACCCAATCACACACACACACACACCCTATATAAACCATAGACATTCTCTCACACTCGGCCGAGTATTGTTAGCCAGTCTGCATACCAAGCGTTTCCTAGTATCCTTAGTTTGTCTTCCCGTGTTTGATTCCTGCTCTTGTCGTCTGGTTTATTCTCTCTGCCTTGCCCTTTGGACTCTGATTACCTCGTGTTGGATTATTGCTCGTTACCTTGGACTATCTCTCTGCCTAGCTCTCTGGATACTGTACGCCGATCTCCGACCCACGCTTGCCTTGGATTATTCTTGTGTCTTGCCCATGCCATACCTGTTTGCTACTGTCTGACCCTGCCTGTATTGACCATGTTTAATAATAAAGCCTTGCGAATGGATCCACCTGTCTCTCGTCTCGTCAGCCCCGTAACAGAATACTCGGCCACAAAAGGATCCAGCGGCTTTTCATGTGGATATTGGCCAGGTATGGACATTGCAAGGATGTTGTTACACCTCGAGCAGGGCTCTCGACCACTCGAGGATTATATACAAGAATATTTAGACCTCGCCCATTTCTCTGATCTGCCGGACTGTGTACTCATAGACTTCTTTTGTGAGGGCATTAATCAGCCGCTGAGGTCACAGCTAATCCGTGAGGGTCCCCGTTCATCTCTCAGTCAGTTTCTGGACTATGCTTTGCTATGTGTTGGCTCTTCGTTCACTGTGGGGGTCGCGGAGGAACGAGACACCGCACCCAATTGTGTGGACACAGCCACGCTAGATCACGCTCACAAAATGGCGGCAACAACAACACCCCGTAGCGGCATTGCGGCCAATCACAAGCCAGGTCAGTTCCCAGCTGATGTTAAAGAGTCAAGTCAAGTCACCGCTGCTGTTAAAGAGTCAAGTCAAGTCACCTCTGCTGTTAAAGAGTCAAGTCAAGTCACCGCTGCTGTTAAAGAGTCAAGTCAAGTCACCGCTGCTGTTAAAGAGTCAAGTCAAGTCACCGCTGCTGTTAAAGAGTCAAGTCAAGTCACCGCTGCTGTTAAAGAGTCAAATCAAGTCACCGCTGCTGTTAAAGAGTCAAGTCAAGTCACCGCTGCTGTTAAAGAGACAAGTCAGATCATCGCTACTGTTAAAGAGCCCAGTCAAGTCCCAACTGATGTTAAGAAGCCAAGTCAGGTCACAGCCGATGTTAAAAGGTCAAACCAAAGCACAGTTGATCATCACAAGTCAAGCCAAGCCACCAGTGATCTCCGTGAGTCAAGCCAAGCCACAGTTGATCGTCATGAGTCAAGCCAAGCTACAGTTGATCATCACAAGTCAAGCAAAGCCACAGTTGATCGTCACAAGTCAAGCCAAAGCACAGTTGATCATTCCAAGTCAAGCCAAGCCACCAGTGATCTCCGTGAGTCAAGCCAAGCCACAGTTGATCGTCACAAGTCAAGCCAAGCCACAGTTGATCGTCACAAGTCAAGCAAAGCCACAGCTGATCGTCACGTGTCAAGCCAAGCCACCTGTGATTTCCGTGAGTCAAGTCAAGCCACAGTTGATCGTCACGAGTCACACCACGTCTCAGCTCTCCAGCCAGAGTCACGCCAAGCCTCAGCTCTCCAGCCAGAGTCACGCCAAGCCTCAGCTCTCCAGCCAGAGTCACGCCATGCCTCAGCTCTCCAGCCAGAGTCACGCCATGCCTCAGCTCTCCAGCCAGAGTCACATCACGCCTCAGCTCAACAACCAGATCCACAACACGCCTCAGATCATCAGCCAGAGTCACGCCACGTCTCATCTGACCAGCCAGAGTCACGCCACGTCTCATCTGACCAGCCAGAGTCACGCCACGTCGCATCTGACCAGCCAGAGTCACGCCACGTCGCATCTGACCAGCCAGAGTCACGCCACGTCGCATCTGACCAGCCAGAATCACGCCACGTCGCATCTGACCAGCCAGAGTCAGTCCACGTCGCATCTGACCAGCCAGAGTCAGTCCACGTCGCAGCTGACCAGCCAGAGTCAGTCCACGTCGCAGCTGACCCGCCAGAGTCAGTCCACGTCACAGCTGATCAGCCAGAACCTATTCCACCCAGAGACTCAAGGTCAGTCCTTCAAGTTCCCCTGTTGATATCCAGCGTAAGGGATGCACAGCTGGTATCTGTACGCACTGCTGGTATCCCCAAATCCACTCACTCTGACCCTCCTGTCTATGAACTGATTACCCTGTCTGAAGCGCTTCCCAGGGTGGGGATAGCACTATGTTGCATTTGGGCCACGTACACCACCACGGTACTGCCCCAGGGGAAGGCATCGGCCGCAGAACCTCCCCAAGCGGTGGTGCTCGCCTCAGCCCCTGGTAAGGTGGTGGCGCCCAGCAATAGACTCTCACCCGTTCCTGGTATCACTGTAGAACCTCCAGAGGTGGCGGCGTTAGCTGCAGAACCTCCAGAGGTGTCGGTGGTATCCATCCATGAACTCTCACCCTGTCATGTCACGGCTATAAAGGCCGTCATTGAGCTCTCACCCTGTCCTGTCATGGCTAAGAAGGCCGTCTGTGAGCTCTCATCCTGTCCTGTCCCGGCCACGGAGGCCATCTATGAACTCTCGCCCTGTCCTGTCACGGCTAAGAAGGCCATCTGTGAGCTCTCATCCTGTCCTGTCACGGCTAAGGAGGCCGTCTGTGAACTCTTGCCCTGTCCTGTCTCGGCCATGGAGGCCATCTATGAACTCTCGCCCTGTCCTGCCCCGACCATGGAGGCCATCTATGAACTCGCGCCCTGTCCTGCCCCGGCCACGGAGGCCGTCTATGAACTCTCGCCCTGTCCTGTCCCGGCCACGGAGGCCGTCTATGAACTCTCGCCCTGTCCTGTCCCGGCCACGGAGGCCATCTATGAACTCTCGCCCTGTCCTGTCCCGGCCACGGCGGCCGTCTATGAACTCTCGCCCTGTCCTGACACGGCTAAGGAGGCCGTCGGTGATTCCCTGTCCGGCCCAGTCAGGGCTACGGAGGCCGTCTGGGATTTCCTGTCTTGCCCTGGCACGGCTATGGAGGCCGCCTGTGATTCCCAGATCTGCTCTGCCACGGCTCCTGAGACTAGGAAGGCTCTCCCTGTCTTGTCTGTCTCTGTTCTCCCTGTGTTGTTTGTCCTTATGCTCCTCTACTTCCAGGTGTTGTCAGGGCTACCTGCCCAGTTTGCTTCCCTGCGGTGGTCTCTGGTTCCGTCTGTTCCGCCCTGGTGGGTTCTGGGTCCATCTGCTCCGCTCTGGTGGGTCCTGGTCCCATCTGTTCCGCCCTGGTGGGTTCCGGGTCTGTCTGCTCTACCCTGGTGGGTCCCAGGTCCATCTGCTCCGCCCTGGGGGGCTCTGGTCCCCTCTGATCTGCCCTGGTGGGCTCCAGCTCCGTCCGCTCCGCCCTGGCGGGCTCCAGCTCCGTCCGCTCCGCCCTGGAGGGCTCCAGTCCCATCTACTCCGCCCCGGTGGGCTCTGGTCCCGTCCGCTCCGCCCCGTTGGGCTCCAGGTCCGTCCGCTCCGCCCCGTTGGGCTCCAGGTCCGTCCGCTCCGCCCCGGTGGGCTCCAGGTCCGTCCGCTCCGCCCCGGTGGGCTCCAGGTCCGCCCGCTCCGCCCCGGTGGGCCCCAGGTCCGTCTGCTCCGCCCTGGTGGGCTCCTGCTCCGCCCGCTCCACCCTGGATCTTTTAGGAGCTTCTGGAAGCCGCTCCTTGGGGGGGGGCTATGTCACGATTCCAAGCCATGAACTTCCAGTCACTCACCCACCACATGGACTTTCACACCACACACACAGTTACAGATCACTCTTAGACTACATTTTCCATCACCCAATCACACACACACACACACCCTATATAAACCATGGACATTCTCTCACACTCGGCCGAGTATTGTTAGCCAGTCTGCATACCAAGCGTTTCCTAGTATCCTTAGTTTGTCTTCCCGTGTTTGATTCCTGCTCTTGTCGTCTGGTTTATTCTCTCTGCCTTGTCCTTTGGACTCTGATTACCTCGTGTTGGATTATTGCTCGTTACCTTGGACTATCTCTCTGCCTAGCTCTCTGGATACTGTACGCCGATCTCCGACCCACGCTTGCCTTGGATTATTCTTGTGTCTTGCCCATGCCATACCTGTTTGCTACTGTCTGACCCTGCCTGTATTGACCATGTTTAATAATAAAGCCTTGCGAATGGATCCACCTGTCTCTCGTCTCGTCAGCCCCGTAACACTTTGCATCTTCAGTTCATTTTTTTCCAATCACTCGGTGCGGCACACTGAACAGATTGTTTCCCTAGTTTAGTTCATACAAATGAAACCAAAGAGTATACAAATATTACTGTGAAAGGATATAATGAGAAGAGAGCAAAGATATGATGGCAATAGACCCAAAATGAATTTATAAATGAACACATCCCAATGCTTAATTGACCCATTCCTCACCCCCTTGAGTCTTTGACTGCACTTCCAGTGAACACAGGAAGATAGAGACTTACAGGTGCTATATTTACAAACTAGTGGATGGTAAGATCCTCAGAGGAAAAATCCCATAACAACAGAAGAATGGAAAGACAGTGTCAGTGAAGGTGGTTGTGAATGTATGTAGATGTGTGTTAGTTACAGGATCAGAGAATGACACATTTCCTCTGTCATAGTCCAGATCAACTCTAACACGCTCAAGCCTTTGCTCTACAGGAAAACCAGCTGCTTCAAAGAGCCCGTACTGCACACTCCAGACACCAGTCCTAAAGAAAACAAATCCCTTTCTTTGGTTTGATGCAGTAGTTATTCCAAGACACCAGTATGGACACTCATTAACCTCTACATCCCAGCAGTGTGTTCCTGAGTTAAAACCTTCTGAACCCAGAACACATGGATAGATGTCAAATCTCTCTGGATTATTAGGAAGCGGTTGACAGTTCCAGCTGCCTCTCACACTGGTCAGATCAGCAGACAGGCTGTGCCATGGATGCGCAGTGTTTGGATCCAGAATCACAGGAGCTGATGAAAGAAAACAACCAGCAAGAAACTGACCTTAATACGTTGATCAATAATAAACTGTACACACATTATTTTAAATTATTGTATCACTAAAGATTTGTGTGTATAAATACATTTAAACTTGATAGTGAGGACCTCAAATGTGTTTATCAATCTAGAGTAGGGTGACCACCCTACGGGACAGTCCCGAAATTGGGAGCTTTGTCCCCCGTCCTGCAAGACGTAAGCTGTGTCCTGCATTCTGTATTCTGTATTTTTTTTTTATCACAGAAATTGAAATACCAAAATAAGAAATACATTAAAACTGTGACTGGCATTTAAAAATCCATTTGCGCAGCCGTCATGTTCTAGCCATGAAAATAACCAACCGACGCAGTCGTAGAGAGAGGTTTTTCCACTGATGACAACTGCGTGGAAGGCGCAAAGTATGTACGGACCTCATCAAGTGCTTGAGCACCACCGTCGGAAATGGTCGAGCGCACACGGGAAAAAAACAATATTCTCCTTTCATTAAAAAAAAAAATCAATTGCAGCTTTCAGACACAAGTTTCTTCTCATTTTAATAGTTCGTTTGAGGCGGTTTCTATGGCGTTATTTTAATGACAAGTGTCCATAGCGCATTATTGTAATGCGAGAGTGCAACAAATGTATCCGCTTGCAGGATTCTCTTCACTCTCACACAAAACAGATGCACTCTCTCTCTCTCGATCAGACATTAGGCCTACGTGTGTGTGTTCAAACCTTATACTCTCTCCTGGATTTAATGTTGCCAGAAGCGCAACCTGGAGTGTGGGCAATGGGCATCCACCGGCAGAAACATAAATCGGCGCACAAGACAATGGATGTAATGTAAATCAGTATTTAAATAGCATAACAGTAGTAAATGTATCCGTCTCACACGTGTCCCTCATTGTCCCACAAAATCACATCTACTGTCCCGCAACAGATCTATTGCCAGGTGGTCACCCTAATGTAGAGAGTCATCTCAGAAAAATGTGTTTCTGAGATGACCAGTGTATGATTCCTGCATCATGCTGCCATTGTGGCAAAACTACAATTTTGAGAACAGAATATAAATTATATATCCAAATTACATGCATATAAATGATAATATATAACTTGTCGTATTTAATAAAATTTAATAAAATGTATTAAAATACATTTATAATAACTCTTTTCATTCCAAAAACAATGGTTATGTCTGTTTCTTTTAATTCTTTTAAACGCTGCTTTTAACTGGTGCTTCTTCATTATCAATACTTAAGCTTAACTTAAGCATTGGGATGTGTTCATTTATAAATTCATTTTGGGTCTATTGCCATCATATCTTTGCTCTCTTCTCTTTATATCCTTTCACAGTAATACTTGTATACTCTTTGGTTTCATTTGTATGAACTAAACTAGGGAAACAATCTGTTCAGTGTGCCGCACCGAGTGATTGGAAAAAAACGAACTGAAGATGCAAAGTTTGGTGTCAATGTGTACTTTTAAATCTTTAATTTGTGCTGCTAAAGGAAGATTCAAATTTCAAATGTTTTCAAGTATGTATTCATATGGTGTTGTTGTGCTATTGTAACATTTTGAAAACTACTGTGGCTGCTCATCTTGGACAGGACGCTTATGAAAAAAAAAAAAAAAAGTTTTTTTTTCATCTCAGAAAGTTTTTTTCCTGGAAAATAAAGGACATATTATTCAATTTAAATGTATGAATTTGGTAGATGCTTTTATTCAAAGCAACATATATTACATTGAAGGTATACATTTTATCAGTTCATGCATGGGACTTGAATCCATGACCCTGGTCCTGCTACCACTATGCTCTACTGTTTGAGATACAGGAATGACAGGAATGCTCGAGAAGAACTGTAAACTCTGTTGTACACTACTTATTTTGGCAGGTGTAGTGGGTCATCTGATTATTCGCATGTAATGCTAAAATCTTTAAATGTTTCTTCATCCGTCATTTTTATTGTAAGTTTAACAGCAAGATTTTCTGCAGACTCACTGTTTTGAACAATGTCCTGCATCTTCTTCCAGACTCTGAAGGGCAGGTTGCCCAAGTAACGTGGCACATGAATCAAAGCTCCAGAAGGCGTCTGTGGATCCGGCTGTGAGATCTGGACTCTGGAAGAACATTCAGGATCAGAACTGCAGTGGCTTTGGATCAGAAGCAGAGAGACCAGAGACACCAGCAGATCACTCACCTTTCCATTGAGACTGGAAACTCCTGCAGAACAAACACACCATTGATCATCAAGAACTCGATCAATCATCCATCAATCAATCAATCAATCAATCAATAAATCAATCAGACCTTTAGAAAGCAGACATCACTGGCTTTCATCATCTCCTCTGTCTCTTTGATTGTGTGTGAAAGAGCTGAGATGTGTCCGTTCATCTCTTCCAGCTTCTCCTTCATCATCTGTTGCTTCTGCTCCTCTTCCTCCCTCAGTGCAGTGATTGTAGCTTCTTCTTCATCTCTGAGAAACTGATGAAGCTTCTCAAACTGCTGTTTAATCTGAAGCGCTGTGTGCTTAGCTTGAGACTGAAATAAAATCACATTCACTTCAGTTATCTTTGAATGAAGAATGTTTTTTTTTTTTTTAGTTTTCAATGTAAAGCAATTAAATGCTTAAATTAGTTATGTGCATCATTTTAAATTAAGAAATGTATGAATTAACCTTACAAAGTTTATTGATGACTTTACTAACATTCTAAAATGTTAAATACATTAATGATTTGAACCATTTGCATAGTTAGGGTTGTGAATCTTTATAACAAAACATTAGAGATGCTTCATTCTAAACAATCACCAATGACTTTATAAGCTCTGCCATATTATTGTACATTACATGACATTATATAAGCTCTCTGCTCACAGTGACTGTTTAAACATAAGTAATCATGGGCGTAGAATACTCGGGGGATGTGGAGGACATGATTCAATGATTATTATAAATCCATAATATGGACAAAGGCGTCCCGCTATCGCTGCAGTAAAAAGTAATTTCAAGTAATTTCCAGGTGAGGTAATAAATAAATAAAGTATATGATTAATGCAGTGCTAACTGACATAACATTATTACAGTACATAAACTATTCTGCCTTATGTGTTTGTATAAACCAATCATTAATTACCAATTGTAATGAGGAAAATATAGGAAAACAAATATTTTAGAATACAAACGGTAAGATTTACAGAACCTCAAATACTCTGATCTTCTGAGATGGACAATACACACAAAGTGTATTAACATACAGATATCTGTTTCCACATCTCACTGAGAGAAAATGTGGGAAAACCCTCTCTCACATATGCATGAGTTCCTTCTTATCCCATCCTTCCCTTCATTCAGCTCACTCAGTATGGTCAGTAGTATAATATAATGTTCTACATGAATTCAAGTGATATTCACAGTCATGTTTGGTATCATTTGAATTGTCTCTGTGTGACTGGTCTCAATTCTACAAGAAGTAGACTAAAAGGTAATACAGATCCTAGGAGTTTAGAGATATTTTACTCACCGTAGAGGGTGTGCCATTTCCCAGTGTCTTTCATGCAAATTACCTTCTGTCCCAAACTCTACTTGATCAATGCAAATTTCAGTTGACCTATTGGTAAGCCCCTTAGTTACTGTTGCTCACTTGGACAAACAAACGGAGTTGCTACTGTCTTACAATGACAGCTGTCAGTGTGAAAGCCTTGTCCTAAGATGTTTTTGATAAATTGTGGGACTTAAATATGCCATTGAGGGATATATAAAAGATTTAAAAATAAATATGTAAAAATACAGATCACAGTGTGAAACGGGAGAAGCCTCATGTTACGGCCGTTACAATCGCAATGACAACATCCAGGATCAACACTGTTCATGTACCACTGTGTAAGATTAAATTAATTTACAATTAACCAATTTAATATGGAGAAGAACTGAAATGTAGACCTTCCTTCATGTGGTTTTGACCTACAGTGGGAAAAAAATGATTTGATCCCCTGCTGATTTTGTATGTTTGCCCACTGACAAAGACATTTAAAAAAAAAAAAAAAAAAAATTGAACTGTGAGAGACAGAATAACAACAACAAATTAAAAAAAACGCATTTCAAAAGAGTTATAAATTGATTTGCATTTTAATGAGTCAAATAAGTATTTGATCCCCTATCAATCAGCAAGATTTCTGGCTCCCAGGTGTCTTTTATACAGGTAAGGAGCTGAGATTAGGAGCACTCTCTTAAAGGGAGTCTCAGCTTGTTACCTGTATAAAAGCATGCATATTACTAAAATATTAGCCATTTATTAATTAAGCACATATTAATGCTTTATTCTGCATGAACTTATTCTACATCACTAATCCTACCCAATACCTAAACTTAACAACTACCTTACTAATTATTAATAAGCAGCAAATTAGGAATTTATTGAGGGAAATGTCGTAGTTAATAGTGAATAAGTGTTCCCTATTCTAAAGTGTTACCCCGCCTTCTACAACCGAACTCACACCTGAAAATTTTCATGTCTCACAACCGCATTCTCATTCTTAACTGAACTCTTGTTGTGTCGAAAAGTGATAAAACATCACCATCTTGGATATTACTTTAGACACTCTAGCTTTGGTTACTGGAAAGGAATACGGGCTTGACTCCCATTGCATGTTAATACCACAGTATTCGAGACGTTACTGTAAGCTACTGTAAGCATGTGGGTCGATTTTGTACACAGCCTTAAAAATGAATCATCATTCATCATGGCTGATGGATCGCAGCATGTATGAATTAGAAATATTGAAATGAGATTCTGTGACACTGTTTGAGAACCACTGGTGTTCATCAGAACTGCTCACCTTCATTTGTTGAAGTGTCTTTACACACTCTTCTTTACCATTCTCTCTGTGTATCAGCTTCCTTCGTAAAGACTTGAGTTCTGTATTTAGCTCATCCTAGAATTGAGCATCATGAAAATACAGTTTCATTTATATTGTATGAGAGAGACCGTGTGAACAAATATTGTTTAAATACATGTTATGGTTTCTATATTTATTGCAAGTTTATTTCACAAGTAAGCATGAGAAATCTATATGAAACAGGTTTGGTGGGTTTTGTACATACTGTATTTGTGTGGTACAGTGTATGTATCTCACATGACTGAAGAGTTGAGAGCCAGTTTAGAAACAAAGATAAAAGACACACAAAGACAATCAAACCCATGATATTGTCTTACCTTATACGATGAAACAACTTCACTAATGGGTCTGACTGTGTGATTAATGTGTTTCTGTGAAGTAAAGCACACTACACACGCAGGCTCGTTGTCCTCCAGACAGAAGAGTTTGAGTTTCTCACCATGTAAACTACAGACCTCCTCAGTCCCTGATAAACGCCTCTGAGTCTGATATCTTTCCTTCAGGATCGACTCACACAAGTTTTTTAGCACAAGGTTACACGGAGGATCATCTCTTGAGGATCTTCTCCTGCAGACAGGACACTCCTGAGTTTTCTTGATTTTCCAGAACTGTTGAAGACACTCTTTACAGAAACTGTGACTACATGTTAAAATAACAGGAGCCTTGAAGGTTTCATAGCAAACAGGACAATAAAGTTCTTCTACAGATGAATCCATTTTCACTGTTTGAGCTCCGGCAACTAAATTTTACTTTCACTTTCTGAATGATGGTTTCAACAGTACATAACCACAATAATCACAAACGTCTGCTGTCTGTTCAGAAACAAACATCTCAAACTTCATTCTTGTTTTTCTCTCCACTGATCACTGATTCTTTATTGCTTTTGTCCAGAAAACCTTGTTAACCTTCAGCACAATGATCCCATCTCATCCTGTTTATAGTTAGACATGGCACGTCTTTATTACGGCATTTGAAAATCTCTCGTGTTTGTCCTCAGAATAAAGAGAAATTGACCCTACATCTTGCCAGATGGTCCTAATAAGAACTTCAACCCAAGTACCAAGAGTCCCAGTAGAAACAATCTACAGTGATGACTGTAACAATGTCCACTGAAGGTGAGCTGAATTGAACCCAAGTGCAGGTTTTTATTAACATAAATACACAACAAACAAAGACTTGGCTTGACTACACTTGTCTTGGAACATGAACTAAACATGAGCAAACTTACCAACAGCGGTTACAGTGAGGAAAGCTAGACAAAGACAATGGAAAAACGAGAGCTATTTATACACAGACTAATGAGCTAACAAGGAACACCTGTGGAACAAGGAACAAGGAACAAAGTTCAATGTTAATTTGATACCTCCCTCTGTTGTCTACTTTTGGGTTGAAAGTCTCAATCACTTGCTCAGATGTCACCCAAGCTTTATCTTCCATCACAGGTAAGATGTACACTAATCCAGCACTGTCATTCCTTCTTAAGGCGTCTGCTAGCCGCCTCACGTCACAGAAGTCAGTTAATAAGAAGTCAGTTAATTAAGAGACTCCTTCAGCTAGATATCACACTATAGAGACTGTGTCTGTTCCCCGAACTAGAAAATACAGAAAACGTCAAAAACTATTTATGAGTAACCATTTAATTGATGTTCAACAAATAAAAAATGTTTACAATACACAGAAACAATTGATAAAACTTGGTTTACTGAATATCAGGTCCTTTCTACAAAAGCACTTTTTGTAAATGATTTGATTAATGACCATAACCTAGATTTGCTCTGTTTGACAGAAACATGGCTAAAACCAGATGAATACATTATTTTAAACGAGTCTACCCCCCAAGATTACTGTTACAAAAATGAGCCGCGTCCAAAAGGCAAAGGGGGAGGTGTTGCTACAATTTATAACAATATTCTCAGTATTTCTCAGAAGACAGGCTTTAAGTATAACTCCTTTGAAGTAATGGTGCTTCATATGAAATTATCTAGAGAAAAAAGTATTAATGATAAATCCCCCGTAACGTTTGTACTGGCTACTGTATACAGGCCACCAGGGCACCATACAGACTTTATTAAAGAATTTGCTGATTTTCTATCAGAGTTAGTGCTGGCTGCAGATAGAGTCCTAATTGTGGGTGATTTTAATATCCATGTTGATAATGAAAAAGATTCATTAGGATCAGCATTCATAGACATTCTGAACTCTATTGGGGTTAGACAACACGTTTCAGGACCTACTCATAGTCGAAATCATACTCTAGATTTAATACTGTCACATGGAATTAATGTTAATGGTGTTGAAATTCTGCAGCAAAGCGATGATATATCAGATCATTATCTAGTCTTGTGTAAACTCCATATAGTTAAAGCTGTAAATTCAACTCCTTCTTACAAATATGGTAGAACCATCACTTCTACCACAAAAGACTGCTTTGTAAGTAATCTTCCTGATTTATCTCAATTCCTCAGCATATCCAACAGCTCAGAACAACTTGATGATGTAACAGAAACTATGAACTCTCTCATTTCTAGCACTTTAGATACGGTTGCTCCTTTACGCTTAAGGAAGATTAAGTAAAAGAGTCCAACGCTGTGGTATAAGTGTTAATTATCGGACCTAAAACCCCCACATGTAATAACTTAGAACACTATCTAACACTTGACGGCTGCTCTGTCAATTCTTCTTCTTCATCAGTCAGGAACCTAGGTGTGCTGTTTGATAGCAATCTTTCTTTTGAAAGCCATGTTTATAGCATCTGTAAAACTGCGTTCCCCTTCAGGAACTCGAGTTGCGTCGAAAACGCTCTGGGAACGCCTTTCAGCGATATCAAGCTCTGAATCATATGTGTAATCAGTCCAATTGATGGCGAGACGTCAGGTGCGGGTGACGTCATGACCAGGAAGCTTAAAAGCACGTGAGGTGCAGCCGGCTTCAGCTTTTGTCATTCAGCAAAGCTCTCTGTGTGTGTGTCAGTCACGATCTATGTTCTGTGAGTCTTATTTAATGTTGTTTGTCAAGTTACAAGTCCAGCAACAAATAAAGCTCCCGTGTGTCTAAAGCCGAGGCAAAGACAAAACATAAGGGCGAAAGAAAGCAGTTCACGTTATAGATTGTGTGTCTCCCTGCTCATGCTCATTACAAGTGGGGATACACACAGTTTGTAAGTGGTCTGCTTGGGAGCGAAGCACGCAGAGTCGGCTCTCGAGGGGGTCGACTGCACGCATTGTGAGCGGCTTCCACTGCGTATGCTTCGCTCCCCGAAGCTCTCTTTGAGCAGATGGATCAGGGGGCAGGAATGAAGACGGGCGAGTCCCTATCTTCTTCCTTTCCCATCAGATCCAGCGCCCGCTCTCTGGGATCGGAAGCCCGCCCCGCGGTTTCTTCCCCTCGGAGAGAGGGCGATGCTCCGCCTGTCTTCCTCCGAGGAGGTGGACATGCGTCGATGAGCTTTCGTAAAGCAGTTGCACAAGCATATTGTTTGCATAAGCATATTGTGAACGAATATCATTATGAGCAACATGTCAGCGGAACGCAGCTCGTGCAGTCAACTCTCTCTCGAGAAAAAAAGGCTGATTGTGCTTTCCCCGCTGCAATACGTTGCTCTCCCGCCGGGCACGCTTTGTCTGTGCCTGTGATCTCGCGGTTCTGGTCCCGCTGCTGCTGAGGCACGGCGGCGATTGAGATCGCGGGGATCGCACATGGATCTGGCGGACGGGTTGGAGACGGGCTCGCCCTATCTCCACCTGCTTTCCCCAGATCTAGCGCTCTCTCTCGGAGTACGGAAGCCCGCGCTGCGGTTCTTCCCCCTTTGTGTGAGCGCGCAGCTGCAGCTATCTTTCTCCGAGGAGATTGATATTGTATTTCATCAGAGTGGCTCGCGTGTTGCCGAGGCAACGCGTGCATTACGGTCATTCTCAGTTCATTATATTAAATCTTTTCACATCAGACCGTGTTTACTTGTCTGGTTGTTTGGCTGCATTTAATTTGAGGAATTAAATGAGGTATTTCATCTGACTATGAGAAGTAGATATTATATTTTATCTACAATTTTTTTTATATATGTATATTAGTATACAGGAGCGTCTTGTAGTGAGAGCACTATGTTTACCTCTCTTCCTCCGAGGAGGTTGAGGTGGTCAGCATGGGCTGCTGGGTAGCAGCCCCAATCATGTTCCAGCTCCTCATTTGGGAAACGTCACTTCTCGTACTCCCTAGAGTTTTGGAGTCAGAGTGGCGCTCCCGGGCCGAAGGCTTCTAGCAGAAGGCGGATCTGCGGACCGTCATTCTCACTGGATAGTCTTCGGCTAGAAAGTCCTGATGCCTATGGCCCAGGGCTTTTGAGGGCCGGCCCCCTCTGGGGAAGAGCGGTGTACACCGCATCACACGGTGTCCGTCTCTCCTCAGTGCCCTCAGGAGATGGGTCTGCCAACCCTGCCAGTGTTCCAGGGCGCGGCGGTCTCCAGCGAGCACTTCTCTCAGTCTCTCCCGCCCAGAAATGTAGCGGAACTGAGAGGCTCGCCACCCCTTCGGGGGTCTCTAGAGCAGCTAGAGCGGCCGTCCCCTGCCGGTCCTCCACTTCAGGGCACCGAGCTAGCAGCTCTAAGCACACCAGAGGCCAGTCTTGAGAGACTGGTTCCCTTAGTAGGCTATTTGGCAGCGTGGAAACTACTGCCAAATGTGTCTCAATGGGTCCTACCTGTGTAGACTCTGGTTCTATCAGTCTAGTCTTCCTAGGAGATGACGCGGGTCTGAGGACCGTCATTTTCATAGAAGGCTTCAGAGGCAGTCCTGATGCCCATGACCCAGGACTTATGAGGGCAGGCCCCTCTGGGGAAGAGCGGGGTACACCGCATTACACGGTGCCCGTCTCTCCTCAGTGCCCTCAGGAGATCGGTCTACCAACCCTGCCAGTGTTCCAGGGCGCAGCGGTCTCCAGCGAGCACTTCTCTCAGTCTCTCCCGCCCAGAAATGTAGCGGAACTGAGAGGCTCGCCACCCCTTCGGGGGTCTCTAGAGCAGCTAGAGCGGCCGTCCCCTGCCGGTCCTCCGCTTCAGGGCACCGAGCTAGCAGCTCTAAGCACACCAGAGGCCAGTCTTGAGAGACTGGTTCCCTTAGTAGGCTATTTGGCAGCGTGGAAACTACTGCCAAATGTGTCTTGATGGGTCCTGCACACTGTAGAATGAGGCTTCGGTTCGGTGCTCCGCCACCGCCTTTCAACTGGGTTATTCCCACATTAGTGGGTCCCGAGCAGGCTCTGGTAATGGAACAAGAAGTGAATGCTCTCTTGAGGAAGGAGACCATCGAGGTGGTCCCTCCTCTTGACAGAGAGTCCGGGTTCTACAGCCGGTACTTCATCGTTCCCAAGGAGGATGGAGGGTTGCATCCTATTTTAGATCTGTGTCAACTGAACCGCTCAGTCATGTGACTGAAGTTCAGGATGCTCTCTTCGAGCAGGTCATGTCTCAGACCAGGTCCGAGGACTGGTTTGTCACGATCGATCTAAAAAATGCATACTTCCCATCTCCATCCTTCCCCATAACAGGAAGTTCCTGAGGTTTGCTTTGGGGGCAAAGCGTACCAGTATAGGGTTCTTCCCTTCGGCCTTGCAATCTCACCCCGCACTTTTACGAAGTATGTTGATGCTGCGCTGGCTCCTCTGTGACTCCAGGGCATCCGCATACTCAACCACATCGACATTTGTTTGATATTAGCTCAATCAGAGCAGATGGCGGTTCGGCATCGAGATGTCGTTCTTGCTCACAAAGAGCTGGGGTTAAGACTTAACGCCAGAAAAGTGTGCTTTCTCCAGTACAGAGAACCACTTATCTGGGCGTGGTGTGGGATTCGACCACGATGCAGGCACGTATGTCCCCTGCTCTGATCGAGTCGATCCTCACGGCAGTCAGGAGAGTGAGAGAAGGCCAGTCACTCACTGTCAAGCAGTTCCAGAGACTGCTGGGTCTGATGGCAGCTGCGTCCAACGTGATATCTTTTGGCCTGCTGTACATGAGACCCCTACAGTGGTGGCTCAAGACCAAGGGGTTCTCCCCGAGGGGAGACCTGCTTCGCATGATCAAGGTCACGCGGCGATGCCTACGTGCCTTAGACATGTGGAGGAAACCTTGGTTCTTGTCTCAGGGCCTGGTGCTGGGAGCTCCTTGTCGCCGCGTAACGCTAGCGACAGACGCGTCCTTCACCGGTTGGGGAGCGGTCATGAGTGGCCACCCTGCCCGCGGTCTGTGGAGTGGTCGCCATCTCACGTGGCACATCAACTGCCGGGAGATGCTGGCCGTGTTTCGATCACTCAAACACTTTCTTCCAGACCTAAGAGATCGCCATGTGTTGGGGAGCACCGACAACACAGCTGTGGTCTTTTACATAAACCACCAGGGAGGTCCACGTTCGCGCCTCTTTTACAAGCTGGCGCACCGGATCCTTGTGTGGTCTCAGGACAAGCTTCTCTCGCTGAGAGCAGTTCATATTCCTGGGCATCTCAATATGGGAGCAGACATCCTGTCGAGGCAGGGGCCGAGGCCCGGGAAAAGGATGCTTCACCCCGAGTTGGTGAAGCAGATATGGAGAGTTTTGGCCAGGCTCAGGTGGATTTGTTTGCGACTCGTCAGACATCGCACTGTCCCCTCTGGTTCTCTCTGACTCATCCAGCTCCACTGGGGCTGGATGCTATGGTACAGACTTGGCCGAGGCTTCGTCTGTACGATTTTTTCTCTGGAGTTCTAGAGAGAGTGCGCCGGGACGGGGTCCGTCTGTTGCTAGTAGCCCCGTTCTGGCCGGGCCGAGTGTGGTTCTCGGACCTGATTTCTCTCCTCGACGGCTCTCCATGGGAGATTCCTGTCAGGAGAGATCTCCTCTCACAGGCGGAGGGCATGGTCCTTCACCCCCGCCCAGAGTTGTGGAAGCTGTGGGTGTGGCCTCTGAGGGGGCACAACTCGTAGTCTCTGGTCTCTCAACCAAGGTTGTTGAGACCATCCTCCAATCTAGAGCTCCCTCAACGAGGAAACTGTACGCCCTGAAGTGGAGACTCTTCACTTCATGGTGCGGAGACCGCCAGCTTGACCCAGTTAACTGCCTGATTGGTACAGTGCTGGAGTTCTTGCAGGATTTTTTCTCCGCCGGGTTAACCCACTCCACCCTGAAGGTTTACGTGGCGGCTATAGCGGCCTACCACGCCCCTCTTGGTGGTCAGTCAGTGGGCAAGGACCCCCTGGTTACACGTTTCCTCCACGGTGTGATGAGGCTGAGGCCTCCGGCCAGAGAAGCTTATGCTATGTGGTGGATCAGGATGCTATTCTATAGCCTCGAGTCCTCTGATCTCCCCTCACCATTGGGGGTCAAGGCTCACTCAACGAGAAGTGTGGCGGCCTCTAAGGCCTTTCTGGGAGGTGTGCCTATGCAGGACATCTGCAACGCTGCGGGATGGTCTACGCCCCTCACCTTCGTCATGTTCTATGACCTAGATTTGCGAGCCACTCTAGGCTCCTCTGTTCTCTTGCCATAGCTGTGCTCTTCCACACTTGGCAGGGATTTGCAAGTCTGGCGGCGTGGACATCTCGTTCCCAGAGCGTTTTCGACGCAGCTCGAGTTCCTGAAGGGGAACGTCCAGGTTACGTATGTAACCATGGTTCCCCGAGGGAACGAGACGCTGCGCCGCAGGGCCATACTTCCGGCATCCCTACTAGAGCTATGCTTCATTCCTGGAAGCTGAAGCCGGCTGCACCTCACGTGCTTTTAAGCTTCCTGGTCATGACGTCACCCGCACCTGACGTCTCGCCATCAATTGGACTGATTACACATATGATTCAGAGCTTGATATCGCTGAAAGGCGTTCCCAGAGCGTTTTCGACGCAGCGTCTCGTTCCCTCGGGGAACCATGGTTACATACGTAACCTGGACGTTCTTCCATCTCAAAAACATATCTAAATTGTGACCTATGCTCTCAAAGTCAAATGCAGAAATGCTAATTCATGCGTTTATGACCTCAAGGTTAGATTATTGTAATGCTTTATTGGGTGATTGTTCTGCACGCTTAATAAACAAACTACAGATGGTTCAAAATGCAGCAGCTAGAGTTCTTACTAGAACCAGGAAGTATGAGCACATTAGCCCGGTTCTGTCAACACTGCACTGGCTCCCTACTAAACATCGTATAGATTTTAAAATCTTGTTAATTACTTATAAAGCCCTGAATGGTTTAGCTCCTCAGTACTTGAGCGAGCTCTTATCGCATTATAGTCCTCCACGGCCGCTGCGTTCTCAAAACTCTGGCCATTTGATAATACCTAGAATATCAAAATCAACTGCGGGCGGCAGATCTTTTTCCTATTTAGCTCCCAAACTCTGGAACAATCTACCAAACACTGTTCGGGAAACGAGAGGCGGGCTGAACACAGCTCATTAGATTTAAAGGAACATGCACCGAAACGGCTCGCTGTAAACTGGGCCATTTGTGACAGGGTAAAAATGGTGTTGTTTTACACTAGAACTGAGAAACTGTAACCAAAGCATGTTATAGACTTTTATTAAGACCCTAAAGAATCATATCAACTTATGGAAAATGGCCATCCGATGACCCCTTTATCATGTGTCTCGAGGTATCCTTTACGCGCAAAAGACTTTCCACACTGAGAGCAAGTTCAGATCAGTTCATCTTTATTCATTTCCCGAAGGCAATTTGGTTGCAGCACACAAGCATTTCACATAAACAACAAAAACACAATCCATTTCCTTCCTTAAAGTTCTTACCTTAAATTTAAAAACTTTAAAGATGAGGGGATAAATTAATGTTTAACTGATATGTTTTACTAATAGGGGTTCTATTATGAATGCCAGAAGGGAGAAGGACAAACTTGTGATACATAGGGTGGGAATCATCTAACAAAATGCTCTGGGCTTTACCTAAAACCTGTCTATTGGTGCTTTTCCACTGCACAGTTCGGCTCACTTTTGGGGAGTTTTCCACTGGGTATAGTACTTGGTACTTTTTATAGTACCACCTCGGCTGAGGTTCCAAGCGAACCGTACCATTACCAAAACGTGATGTGTAAACCCTGCTGATCACTGATTGGCCGGAGAGAATCGTAACTATTGTACTTGCATCATGAGACACCAGACCAACTAGATTTAAATCAGCACAGCCAGCGAAGGATCGAATGCAACTTTTGTTTGAACAAACGCACCTTTTATTAAACAACCAAACCATGTCTGTTGAGGAAGTACAGATGTTCCTCTCGTTGATAGGCGAGGAGCGGATCCAGCGAGAGCTTGATGGGGCGACGCAGAATGAAAAAGTTTTTTTTGTGTTTGTTTGTGTCACGTTTATGGTGATGTCATGGCAGTAGAGGCGGCGCAACCAAAATTACATTTGTATAATCCCACCCACTCTAAAGCGGTACTAAACTAAGGTGCAAACGCAAACAGAGCCGTAACGAGCTGAGCCGAGCCGTGCCGTACCACGCCGTGGAAAAGCGCCATATGATATAACTGGGCCATAGTCATCTACTTCCTCCCTGTTATTTTATTTCCCTGGTTTACAATCCTCTCAAGACAATTCTTGTTTTTCACATTTAGAGAATTAAACCAGCACAACAGTGAAAAAGATAACAGTGACTCAATATAGGATCTGTAGAACATGCACATCAATGTTTTGTCCACATTAAATGACCTTAGTTTCCACAAGCAATATAATCTTTGCTGCCCCCTCTTACACAAAACCTCAGTATTGGGAGAAACTGTACCCAAATACTTGTACTGTTCAACACTCTTAAAGGTGCCATAGAATGGAAAACTGTCTTTACCTTGGCATAGTTGAATAATAAGAGTTCTTGTACATGGAAATGACATACCGTGAGCCTCAAACACCATTGTTTCCTCCTTCTTATGTAAATCTTGTGAATTAAAAAAGACCACTGAAAAATAGGCGAATCAGAACATAACACCGACTGTTGCGTAACACTAATAGTTACGCCCCCAACATTTGCATAAACCCGCCCATGTTCTAGACCAGCCACCAGCCGAATCATCAGAAGTTCTACAGGTATTGTGAAGAAACAAGCGAGGATAATAGCGAAAATGGCAGATCATGGAAATAAATGTTATGCTCCAGGCTGTGCAGGGGATGTGAAGTGCAGGGATGGGTTGGTGTCTGTATTCAGAAAGGCACGGAAAGCAAATAACGCATTCTAATAAAATAACGCGAGCCACTAAAGGGACATGGTTAGCTCCTTGCTAGCTGTAGCCTGTTACAGTACATCAGATTTCACTTACCACATAAACAGAGTAAAGAGAGATGACTGAGGATGATGGAGAATGATTTACAGATCCTGAGCACCACTGACAAGCATCTGATCTTGTAAAATGTGTGGCAAGTACTACCCTCCATAGTATAAACAGAGTTTGTGCGATTGCGAAAGTGAAAGTAAAACGCGATTGTGCATTTGAAAGCAGTTTCAATGCCCAGCATATTAATAGCAGCACTCTGATGCCCGCATTTTATATACAGTATTGAATGTATTGAAATATATATTTTCCCTGTGTTTCCTTCCTGTGAGCTACTGAAATGAGCCGCACTGTGAAACAGCCAATCAGAGCAGAGCTCAACATTGAGCCGCACTGTGAAACAGCCAATCAGAGCAGAGCTCAACATTATTATTCATGACCCTTCCAAATAAGCCAATAACAGACTGTTTCATTCTAGGGAGAAATGCTAGGGTTTTAAATGGACATGTAAAACTGTTTCTGGAGATTTTTTGCACATACCTTTTATGTAGATATCAGAGAACAACTTAAAATATTGTATAAATGCATTCTATGGCACCTTTAATACCTACTCCATTAATGCTTGTTTGCTTATACTGAATAGTCATCTCCTTGGTTTTAGAAACATTAAGTTAGGAAAGCATTCTGACACCACATAATAAAATCATCAACCACAGGACCCTGCATGGAGTCCTCCTCACTCATTAAGCTAACGATTACAGAATCATCAGCTAATTGTATAATATGCCTATTTCTGTAACTACTCTTACAGTCATTTGTGTACAAGATAAATAATAAAGGAGAGAGGACACACCCTTGAGGTGACCCAGTAGATTACACCAGCCATTCAGAAAAACAGTCATTTACTTTAACTCTTTAAGGTGAAAGGCTTTTATGAAGAGTGAGTTACCAAATGAACCTTGCAGTGTCCTTTCGGTGTACAAGTCTTTCCACACTGAGAGTAACTGAAAGGCTTTTCTGAAGTGTGAGTTAGCAAATGAATCTTAAGTTGTCCTTTCTGTGTACAAGTCTTTCCACACTAAGAGCAGCTGAAAGGCTTTTCCCCAGTATGAATTAACATGTGCCTCTTAAGGTTTGATTTATCTCTAAAAGTCTTTCCACACTGAGAGCAGGAGAAAGTTTTTTTTTGTCCCAGTATGAATTGACATGTGCCTCTTAAGGTTTGATTTATGTGTAAAACTCTTTCCACACTGAGAGCAGCTGTTAGACTTTATCCCAGTATGAATTAACATGTGAGTCTTAAGGTATCCTTTACTTGTGAAACTCTTTCCACACTGAGAGCAGCTGTAAGGCTTTATGCCAGTATGAATTAACATGTGATCCATCAGGATTCCTTTACATATGAAACTCTTTCCACATTGAGCACAGGTGAAAGGTTTTTTCCCAGTATGAATTAACATGTGAGTCTTGAGGTATCCTTTACTTGTGAAACTCTTTCCACACTGAGAGCAGCTGTAAGGCTTTATTCCAGTATGAATTATCATGTGCTTCTCAAGGCATACTTTATATGTGAAACTCTTTCCACACTCAGAGCAGCTGAAAGACTTTATTCCAGCATGAATTAACATGTGATTCTCAAGGCTTGCTTTACGTGTGAAAGTGTTTCCACATTGAGAGCAGCTGAAAGGCTTTTCTGAAGTGTGAGTTACCAAATGATTTTGAAGGTGTCCTTTCTGTGTAAAACTCTTTCCACATTGAGAGCAGCTGAAAGGCTTTTCTGAAGTGTGAGTTACCAAATGTTTTTGAAGGTGTCCTTTCTGTGTAAAACTCTTTCCACAATGAGAGCAGTTGAAAGGCTTTATTCCAGCATGAATTAACATGTGATTCTTAAAGCTGGCTCTCTGTGTAAAACTTTTTCCACACTGAGAGCAGATGAAAGGCTTTATTCCAGCATGAATTAACTTGTGATTCTTAAGGTTTTTGTTACACGTGAAAGTGTTTCCGCACTGAGAGCAGCTGAAAGGCCTTTTGACTTCTGTTTTTTTAATGCTGCAACTCACTGATTTTTCTCCATTGGCATCGTGATCTTTCTGATCCTGATATTTCTCCTCCACCTCATTCAGATCTTGTCTTTCTTCTTTCATTTTCATCAGGCCTAAAATGAAATCATTATAAAGAAGAAAAATACGTTTGAAAAACGTTTGAAAAATAAAAGGATAAAATATTTGTGTACAGACAAAAACGATGTCAAAACTGTCACTTTTTAACACAGATCCATGAAGATGCCTAAAAACACTGCAATATGTTGCCAGGTGTCACGAATCCTGGCCATATTCCGTTCACTCACCACCAGAGGTCACTCCTCCATCACATTGACTTTCACACCACACAGAGAGTTACATATCACCCAAAGACTACATTGCCCACAATCCATTGCACTGAGGACACACAGCTGATTTCACTGATCACTCATCACACAGCTTTATAAACCTTGAACTTGCTCTCTGTGATCGCCGAGTATTGTTTAGCGTATATCCTAGCGATAGCTACTCTACGGAGCTCTCTCAGTAGTTATAGTCTTGCCTTGTTAGTTTTCCCGTGTTTGATATCTGCCCGTGTTTCCTGAATTAACCCTTCGCCTTACCGTTCGGACTCTGTTTGCACCTAATTTGGATTATTGCTGTGTAATTGTATTATCTCTCTTTGCCTTGCCCCTGTTGGATATTGTTCGCCGATCGTCGGCCCACGCTTGCCTTAGGGCTACTCTGTGTCTTGCCCTTACCATACCTGTTTGCCGTTGTTTGAACCTGCCTGTTTATTGACTATGTTTCTTAATAAAGCTCAGCAAATGGATCCGCTTGCCTCTTGTCTCGTCGGCTCCGTAACACCAGGCCCATAGATGGCGATGTCATTTTGTAAAGAAACACTGCACATTGACAGCTCCAGCAAACAGGGGTTGTTCTTTGATCGCTTTATGTAATTTAATAATTGAAATAACATTATATTCTATTTATTTAGTTTGGTCACTGGCTTGATTTCCACAAACACACACACACACACACAACATTGAACACTTCTGAGACAAATAAATTCTGACTGAACTTGAATAATAACACATCTGAAATCACTGATTACTGATCAGACATTAGTATAAACAAGTATATGTTTACAGGTATATGTAACCCAGGAGCACAAAACCAGTCATAAGGGTCAATTTTCGTAAATTCAGATGTATGCATAATCTGAAAGCTGAATAAATAAGCTTTCCATTGGTGTATGGTTTGTTAGGATAGGACAATATTTGGGCGAGACACAGCTATTTGGACCAGTTACTCGCACAAGTGCGACCACGTCAACTTTTTACTTGCACATTCTCAAAAATTGTTCGCAGTCTAGAGCCTGAATATTTCTCATTCTTTGGCAGTTACACCATTTGACATTTTCATGTACATTCAATCTTAACTTTTGTAAAAAAAAAATGGTACATATGTAATTTTTAACTACATAAAATCAACATAAACACGCTATGTACATTTTAATCCTCTGGTGCTCTTCGGTCACCTTTGACCAAAATATTTTCTGTTTTGAATTTTTTTTAAATCACAGCTTCATCGGAATGGTACAAAACTTGGTGACTTTTATGGCATTTGGAATGTGAACACAAAAATAATAATAATAGGGCTTGATTCGAGCAGGCTAAGTGGTCATAAAAAAATAGTCACACTTGTGCTCTTCGGTAAAAAATGACCGACCATAGGAAATGAATGGGAAATTGACAAAAATCGTACAATCTACATATCTGCCACAATGCAGAAAAAAGTACACAGCAATGATGGGGTGAAACTCTAAAACATCAAGAGTGCAAAACCAACACATCCACTCACACACACACACACACACACACACACACACACACACACACACACACACACACACCTATGAACTGGTGTGACTGTAACACAGCAAATATATTAAATAAAAGCAATAATTCAACTACAATGCAGTAAAAAGTGGACAGCAAGAAATGGGTTACACTCAAAACAGGCACGTTCACTCACACACACACACACACACACACACAGTCACAGACACATACACACAAATATACACATTTAAATGAATTGGTTATAACCATATAGCCATGAAATAAGAGGTTGAAATCAGATCAGACCCAGAAGGATTAGCCTAAGCTCTAATAAAACATTCCTGTAAATTTTTGTTACTTTTTACAGAATTTTTATATTTTGTGCAACCAAATGCTTTCTCTGTGTTCAGGTTTGATGGTAGTAGTAATAATAATTCAAAAACGGACGCTTTAAATTAGGGGTCGACCGATATGTGTTTTTCAGGGCTGATGCGATACCGATTATTACAGACCAAGTAGACCGATAACCGATATTTTGAACCGATATATATGTCTGGTGTAAAAATGAAAATTAATGTCAAAATTAAGAATAACAAGGGCTCTGACAAAAACTGCCTTCACTGGTGTTGGTTGCACTTCTTACTCTTGTCTTCCTCTATGCATCCATCTACAATAAGGGTAATATAAAGAGAGAGTTAAAAGTGGGGCCACTGTAGGGCTGCACGATATATTGCATGCGATTGTCATGCGCATCTCTTCAGTAAAGCCGGTTCTGTGATTAGTATTAAGTCTCCATCACCTGCTTTCCAACCCAGTAGATGGAGCGGAAGTTAATACACAGAGCCGTAGTTCAAAACAAGTTACGCTTTTCGTGCTCATAATCACAGATGAATCGCCTTCGATAATGAACGTGATATTGCATAGCTTGTCAGTGAACTACGGCTCTGTGTATTAAATGCCGCTCCATCTACTGGATATCTACTTTACGTTATACAGTAAATTCCATTTATATGACTGGATTCCGCGATTCCGTCCTCGTTTTCCCCGTCGCGGAAACCATAAATAAATAATATTGAGGTGTTTTGCAAATTCAGTGTTGTGGATTGTGATTTATTGCAACTTGAGAAACTTCGGCTGCTGCCTTTGAGAGACAACTGATGTGTGATCACTGAAGCAGCTCTAGTTAGCAAGAGCTTTCGGTGTGAGAGTGCCTTTAGTCTTCCACGCTGATTGGTTGGCTTGTGACTCCCAACAAATCAGTTGCGCGGAGACTGCTCTAGGCCACAGAGTGGTGAGCTCCGACAGGCTGCATCAGAGCCAAATAGCATGTTTCAAAATTAAATTATTTTATCGGCATATCGGTTTTGAAAATTACCGATACCGATAATCATAAAAATGCTTAATATCGGCGCCGATAATCAGTCGACCCCTACTTTAAATCAACATTTCAAACCAAAAAAAGAATCTAAACCTTTACAAAAAGTAAATATACATCCAAACCCACAACTTAAAAATAAGTATTTATGTCTAAAAACAATTAGAGAATTTATAGGCCTTTTATACAGAGCTATGTAGGAATCTATGGACTAAACCATGGAATTGCAGATGTTTTTCTTATATTACTCCCACCAGATGGCACTAATCTGGCTTCAATAAAAATTCATAATATCCTGCACACTATCAGTCCATGCTAAATGTAGAAATGTATTATTACAAACAACAGCAACGTTTCGGTCCACTGACCTTCATCAAGCATATGTATACTATTACAGACAAGACATTTTAAAAAAAAGTCACCACCAATGAATGTAATCGACACTACATGTGAACCAATCACCAACTCATACGCCATGACTAACTAAGTACTCAAATATCCAATAAAAAGTACTTTTAAATCTTACCAATAAACAATGTTCCCATATTTATAAACAAATATAATCCTGTTTGTAAAGTCACATTGTCAGACAATTAATATCTAAACAAGGTTACAATATCATCTCTTCACAATAAAAACACCCTACAACATTACATTAAATAATGCTTCATCATTTAACCCCAAGGGTGATAAGGTTTGCAAAGTCACAATCCAAAACAATTCACGTCTTAATAAAAGAGTTTCAATATCACCACCACGTAGTGGAACCAACACCTTTTCGATCCCCAAAAAAACATAGGGAGGACACATCATGATTAAAAGAAAGGAAATGTGCAGCGACTGGATAATTAATATCCTTTCTCCTAATGGAGCTCTTATCACTGATCCTCTGTTTCAGTTGTCGAGATGTGTTTCCCACATAACTCAAACCACATGGACATCGAATAAGACACAACATTGGTTGAAGCACATGTAATGACAGAATTAATTTTATATTTTCAACCTGTTCTTCAATGACAAAAAAAACGCAGTTTTGAATGTATTATTACACTGTGCACAGTTACCGCACCGATAATTTCCCTTCTGTATAGGACTCAATAAAGTTTGAGATGTAGGAGACCGCACTCTGAAAACGGGCATGTACCAGAAGATCTCTTAAGTTTTTGGACCACTTATTTACAATCATCGGAGGATATTGAAAAAGATGACTCAACTCAGGGTCCGAGTAGGGCTGTGTAATTAATTGCATGCGATTCTCATGCGCATCTCGTCAGTAAAGCTGGCTCCGTGATTGGCGTTAAATCGCCATCACCTGTTTTCAAATGGAGCGGCAGTTAATACACAGAGACGTAGTTCACTGACAAGCTAGGCAATATCGCGTTCATAATCGCAGATGAATCGCATTCGATTATGAACGCGATATTGCCTAGCTTGTCAGTGAACTACGGCTCTGTAGCCCCACTCAGGGTGATGGCTGCTGAAGTTGTCCATGTATGCCGCGGGATGCACAAGAGCTGGAAGCACACCTTGGTCCCAGTGCTGACTGGGAGGTTTGTAGACATTGGCGACTCTGAATCCTCCAACCTGAACGATGTCACAGAAGTGTGATGAAGAGACTGGGGAGGCATCAGCGACATCACTGCGAACATATGTTGCACGGCCAGATCTGGCATCTGGTGTTGCCGATGTAAGGTCAAATCCTCCAATGGTGTAGCGCAACTGGAGACCAGTTGATGGTCTCCAATGGTAGACCATCAACTGGTCTGCTACGTATGTCTCCTGCAGACAGATGACATCAACGCTGTGACGGTGGGCTATGGTGCTGACGAGTGTTCGTTTGGCTGCAAACAGACCCTCGAAGTTAAGTTGTAGAACTCTAAGTGCCGGCCCAATGGCTTGAAAGTCACTGCCCACTGGCTCGTCAGGATCTGCTGATGGTTGTGGCACGTGACCGGGATTCAATGCTAGAATTCGGTCTAATTCCTTCGTGCTTAAGCACCCACATATGCAAAAAAGTTACTTTTTAGGGGGCTCACTTCAAGGGAAAATTCCAGTTCCTTTAAATACCAAAAGTATTTAAAACAGTCACAAACTCATGAGACTCCTCCAGGTCTCCCCAAAAAATGCAAAAGATATCATCGATATATCTATACCATTTCATTATGTGAGAACAAAATGGATTAACATCACAATTATAAACATAGCGGTGCTCGAAATAACGCATGAATAAGTTCGCATAATTCGGGGCAAAAATCGAACCCATCGCCATGGCATTCACTTGAAGGTAAAAGTCCTTGTCAAAATTAAAATAGTTGTATTTTAGAACATAAGAGGCCATATCGACTAAAAAGTCCGAAGGTGGAAAAGAAGTCTCATCACATTCTGCGAGATAGTACGTTAGGGCATTCAGTCCATTTTTATGAGTAATGTTAGTATACAAACTAGATATATCCAAAGTTAATAACAACACCGTATCAGATAAATCTTGTAACTCAGAGATCTTATTAATAAAATCTGTGGAATCTCTAATATAAGAAGGTAATTTCTGTACAAATAAAGTAATCCACATATTGGGATAAAGAAGATACCAGAGAGTTGGTTTGTGCCACTATAGGGTGGCCAGGAGGATCAACCAATCTTTCGTGAATTTTCGGAAGAGTATAATAATACAGGCATAATTGGATGCTTACAATATAAAAAAAATCAAATTCTGATTGTGATATCCAGTCATTAGGGGTGCAATTGTGGTAAAAGACACATGTAAATATAAACAACAGCTCCTTTCTCAATTACAAAATACGAGGTTCTATGTAAAATTATCTTATGATCCCACTACAATTTATTAATCTGAAGTATTGTCTTTTCTAAACAATGCCAAAACTAATGGCTGGATATCACAATCAGAATTAGATTTTTAATATTGTAAGCATCCAATTATATTAGTCATCATTTTACTACTACATATTCGTCAACAACTTATCAGATAAGAAACATTTAAAAAAAACATTGGCATTTGCTGTCCCTTATAAATAAGGGAACATCATTTATTGGTAATATTGAAAAGTACTTTTTATTGGATATTTGAGTCCTTAGTTAGTCATGGCGTATGAGTTAGTGATTGGTTCACATGTAGTGTCGATTACATTCATTGATGGTGACTTTTTTAAATGTCTTGTCTGTAATAGTATAGATATGCTTGATGAAGGTCAGTGGACCGAAATGTCGCTGTTGTTTGTAATAATACATTTCTACATTTAGCATGGACTTATAGTGTGCAGGATATTATGAATTTTTATTGATTGTTGTTGGAGTGTTTTTCCAACGCACCTATCAATTTCTCAGGTGTGCTGAGTTTGTGTTGATTGACTAACCTGGCTTCAAAAATTAGATTTTAAAGGCATTGGCTCTATTTTAACATTAAATACTGCCATAATTGAAAAGTAATAGAAAATATTTGATTTTTTTTTATTATTATTATTATTTTCAATGGGAAAATGTGCTCATAATTATTGCATAAATATTAATTAGTACCATGAAATTCTCTCAAAATACAAAAGAAAAAATATTATTAAACAAAAATATGTTACATTGATTCTACTGGGGGGGGGGGGGGGGGGGGTTTAGGTGTCCAGTCACTTTTGACCATGAAGATCACAAGTGTGACTCCCAAATAAGGAGCACCAGAGGGTTAAAATACCTGATGCATGCTTTTAAAACAAGTTTTTAAAAGATTTTTGAATTTCTCATCTTGCCAACCCCTTTTTGTCACCGACCCATTTACATATCTGATGACTCAGTACGTGCAATGCATCTTTATTCCTCAAGGTGGCACTGTTTGATACACAATGATGACGTGATGTTTCACTCATAATTACTGCAGGCATAAAACAAACGAATATCATCAGCAAAAATTTAACTGGTTTGAATGGCTTTACTGCAGAGCAATTACTATACACAATGGAATATAAATGGCATTGCCATTTGATGCTGGATGTGGTAAATAAGCTGCCAGTGATCAAAATATTGAATATGAAGTCATTGAAAATGATAGTTTTTAGAATATGGTTGAGATCGTGAAAATGAGCCAGATGCTGAATGTACTGTAGAAGTGCGCGCTGACGATGACAGCGATGGTAAAATCATCTGCTCAAATTGATCACTTTTAAGTTTCAAAACTATTTTATTTTATTCTTCTGTAATTGTTCTTAAAATATCGAGTTTTGTGCTATTGCAGCAGTTAGAGATCCATCTGTGCTGGATATATAGGTCCGGGTCGCTAAAGACATTATATGTAATAATGATTGTCGAAACATTCATGCATTTAAGGTTAAAGTCGTCCAAATTAATTTCTTAGCAATGCATATTACTAATCAAAAATTAAGCTTTGATATATTTACGGTAGGAAATTTACAAAATATCTTCATGGAACGTGATCTTTACTTAATATCCTAATGATTTTTGGCATAAATGAAAAATCAATAATTTTGACCCATGCAATGTATTTTTGGCTATTGCTACAAATTTACGTGTTACTTATGACTGCTTTTGTGCTCCAGGGTCACATGTATCTTACAGTAAAAGTCTGTTTGCAAAGCCTGCTGCAAAACTGGTACTGATTTACAGTGAAATGTCCCGAACAAGCAAATAATACTCTACTGAGACATTCACGGTTTAAAATAACCACAGTCCTATAGTGACTTTACTTCAAAAGAGTTCAACACAGTTTTATGATTCCAAAAAGCAACAATAAAGTCTAATTAAAGTAATAATTAATTACCCTTAGTGTCAGTTCAGTCACATTTCCATAAGAACTTTGAAAGATGGATTTAAGACATTTTAATGATAGTTAAGGTCTTATTTTTACATAAAGGATCTGTGGATGTACCACAAACAGTCATTAAAGATGAATGAAGAATAAACACCAACCTCCTTTTTCCTCCTGTTTTATTCTGCAGGTTTCTGGTTCCTCGTGTTTTATTCTCCAGGTTTCTGGTTCCTCGTGTTTTATTCTGCATGTTTCTGGTTCCTCGTGTTTTATTCTGCAGGTTTCTGGTTCCTCGTGTTTTATTCTGCAGGTTTCTGGTTCCTCGTGTTTTATTCTGCAGGTTTCTGGTTCCTCGTGTTTTATTCTCCAGGTTTCTGGTTCATCGTGTTTTATTCTCCAGGTTTCTGGTTCCTCGTGTTTTATTCTCCAGGTTTCTGGTTCCTCGTGTTTTATTCTCCAGGTTTCTGGTTCCTCGTGTTTTATTCTGCAGGTTTCTGGTTCCTCGTGTTTTATTCTCCAGGTTTCTGGTTCCTCGTGTTTTATTCTGCAGGGTTCTGGTTCCTCGTGTTTTATTCTCCAGGTTTCTGGTTCCTCGTGTTTTATTCTCCAGGTTTCTGGTTCCTCGTGTTTTATTCTGCAGGGTTCTGGTTCCTCGTGTTTTATTCTCCAGGTTTCTGGTTCCTCGTGTTTTATTCTGCAGGTTTCTGGTTCCTCGTGTTTTATTCTCCAGGTTTCTGGTTCCTCGTGTTTTATTCTCCAGGTTTCTGGTTCCTCGTGTTTTATTCTCCAGGTTTCTGGTTCATCGTGTTTTATTCTGCAGGTTTCTGGTTCCTCCTGTTTTATTCTGCAGGTTTCTGGTTCCTCGTGTTTTATTCTGCAGGGTTCTGGTTCCTCGTGTTTTATTCTCCAGGTTTCTGGTTCCTCGTGTTTTATTCTCCAGGTTTCTGGTTCCTCGTGTTTTATTCTGCAGGTTTCTGGTTCATCGTGTTTTATTCTGCAGGTTTCTGGTTCCTCGTGTTTTATTCTCCAGGTTTCTGGTTCCTCGTGTTTTATTCTGCAGGTTTCTGGTTCCTCGTGTTTTATTCTCCAGGTTTCTGGTTCCTCGTGTTTTATTCTGCAGGTTTCTGGTTCCTCGTGTTTTATTCTCCAGGTTTCTGGTTCCTCGTGTTTTATTCTCCAGGTTTCTGGTTCCTCGTGTTTTATTCTCCAGCTTTCTGGTTCCTCGTGTTTTATTCTCCAGGTTTCTGGTTCATCGTGTTTTATTCTCCAGGTTTCTGGTTCATCGTGTTTTATTCTCCAGGTTTCTGGTTCCTCGTGTTTTATTCTCCAGGTTTCTGGTTCCTCGTGTTTTATTCTCCAGGTTTCTGGTTCCTCGTGTTTTATTCTGCAGGTTTCTGGTTCCTCGTGTTTTATTCTCCAGGTTTCTGGTTCCTCGTGTTTTATTCTCCAGGTTTCTGGTTCCTCGTGTTTTATTCTCCAGGTTTCTGGTTCCTCGTGTT
Organism: Aspiorhynchus laticeps; assembly: GCA_023376895.1. Lineage (NCBI taxonomy): Eukaryota > Metazoa > Chordata > Actinopteri > Cypriniformes > Cyprinidae > Aspiorhynchus > Aspiorhynchus laticeps. Next base: position 43,339,391 of record CM041801.1, on the reverse strand, counting down.
TTATTCTCCAGGTTTCTGGTTCCTCGTGTTTCATTCTGCAGGTTTCTGGTTCCTCGTGTTTTATTCTCCAGGTTTCTGGTTCCTCGTGTTTTATTCTGCAGGTTTCTGGTTCCTCGTGTTTTATTCTGCAGGTTTCTGGTTCCTCCTGTTTTATTCTCCAGGTTTCTGGTTCCTCGTGTTTTATTCTGCAGGTTTCTGGTTCCTCGTGTTTTATTCTCCTGGTTTCTGGTTCCTCGTGTTTTATTCTGCAGGTTTCTGGTTCCTCGTGTTTTATTCTGCAGGTTTCTGGTTCCTCGTGTTTTATTCTGCAGGTTTCTGGTTCCTCGTGTTTTATTCTCCAGGTTTCTTGTTCCTCGTGTTTCATTCTGCAGGTTTCTGGTTCCTCGTGTTTTATTCTCCAGGTTTCTGGTTCATCGTGTTTCATTCTGCAGGTTTCTGGTTCCTCGTGTTTTATTCTGCAGGTTTCTGGTTCATCGTGTTTCATTCTGCAGGTTTCTGGTTCCTCGTGTTTTATTCTGCAGGTTTCTGGTTCATCGTGTTTCATTCTCCAGGTTTCTGGTTCCTCGTGTTTTATTCTCCAGGTTTCTGGTTCCTCGTGTTTTATTCTGCAGGTTTCTGGTTCCTCGTGTTTTATTCTCCAGGTTTCTGGTTCCTCGTGTTTTATTCTCCAGGTTTCTGGTTCCTCGTGTTTTATTCTGCAGGTTTCTGGTTCCTCGTGTTTTATTCTCCAGGTTTCTGGTTCCTCGTGTTTCATTCTGCAGGTTTCTGGTTCATCGTGTTTTATTCTGCAGGTTTCTGGTTCCTCGTGTTTTATTCTGCAGGTTTCTGGTTCCTCGTGTTTTATTCTCCTGGTTTCTGGTTCCTCGTGTTTCATTCTGCAGGTTTATGGTTCCTCGTGTTTTATTCTCCAGGTTTCTGGTTCCTCGTGTTTTATTCTGCAGGTTTCTGGTTCCTCGTGTTTTATTCTCCTGGTTTCTGGTTCCTCGTGTTTTATTCTGCAGGTTTCTGGTTCCTCGTGTTTTATTCTCCAGGTTTCTGGTTCCTCGTGTTTTATTCTGCAGGTTTCTGGTTCCTCGTGTTTTATTCTGCAGGTTTCTGGTTCCTCGTGTTTTATTCTGCAGGTTTCTGGTTCCTCGTGTTTTATTCTGCAGGTTTCTGGTTCATCGTGTTTTATTCTGCAGGTTTCTGGTTCCTCGTGTTTTATTCTCCAGGTTTCTGGTTCCTCGTGTTTTATTCTCCAGGTTTCTGGTTCCTCGTGTTTTATTCTCCAGGTTTCTGGTTCCTCGTGTTTTATTCTGCAGGTTTCTGGTTCCTCGTGTTTTATTCTCCAGGTTTCTGGTTCCTCGTGTTTTATTCTCCAGGTTTCTGGTTCCTCGTGTTTTATTCTCCAGGTTTCTGGTTCATCGTGTTTTATTCTGCAGGTTTCTGGCAGTTTTCAAATGTACATGCGATGTAAATAAGAGATTCGTTCATCATACACTGCAGACAGCTTCACTTATAGCCTGTGAGTGCTCTAAAAAAAGACTCACGTTAGACTGAATTTGATAATGTAATGTTCTTGGCTCGCTGTATAATTTGTTCGTTGTTTGAATAATCATGGACATGCGGATTATAATTAAACTTAAAATGTATTTTTATTAAACGTGATCAGGTTAAATACAAATTCAGTCCTATTAAAATATTTTATGACATAATATGGTAGGCTACTTGCCTAAAACGTTATGATGTGCGTAGTTAATAGATAATAGTAGTTAATAGGGAAGTCGTGGCCTAATGGTTAGAGAGTCGGACTCGTAATCCAAAGGTTGTGGGTTCGAGTCTCAGGTCCGGCAGGAATTGTAGGTGGGGGGAGTGAATGTACAGCGCTCTCTTCACCCTCAATACCACAACTGAGGTGCCCAGGCACCGAACCCCCAACTGCTCCCCGGGCGCCGCAGCATAAATGGCTGCCCACTGCTCCGGGTGTGTGTGTGTTCACTGCTGTGTGTGTGCACTTTGGATGGGTTAATTGCAGAGCACAAATTCCGAGTATGGGTCACCATACTTGGCCATATGTCACTTTCACTTAGATTACATTTGGCTACAGTGGTTTGAGCGCGTTTGACCTGAGACTAGAGCGCAATTAAAGAGCTGTGCTTATGTGATTGTCGGTGGCCGTCTTGAGAAGTGAAAAAGCTTCGGTAGATGGCTCATAAAAAGGAAAAATACGTAAGTGGTTTTTACAAGTCAGAATCTAAAATTAATCGCGTGAACAGTTCACATGAAATTCTGTCACCGATGCGGGACGCAAAAAAGCTGCAGATTTAATATATGGTTAGTTTAATATATAATTAATTACAAAACTATCACAAAATCAATTATATTGGGGATGATCGAGGGGCACAAGGAAAATCTCAGGCCAGCCTTGCAGCAGGGGGTGAAGAAAAAGTAATGTAACTAGTAGTGTAACTAATTACTGTTGCCAGAAAGTAATAAGTAAAGTAACAATGTTACTTTTGAAAGGAGTAACTAGTAATGAGTAATATATTACATTCTTTGAGTAACGAGCCCAACACTAGTCAATATGACGTGAGGTTCAGTTACCAGCGTGACACTACAACAGGTAGTAGCAATGGGTACTTTTTACTTAAGTACATGTCAGAGCCCATACTTCTTTACTTTAACTTGAGTAAACAAATGTAGTCAGTACTTCTACTTTTACCAGAGTATTTTTAAACATGAGTATTTGTACTTCTACTTGAGTGAAGAATGTGTGTACTTTTGCCATCTCTGTTATTTTGTATAGAAACAACAATATATAAACCCACCAATTCTCATCTTTCTTTCTCTTTGCATTCTTCGTATATATTTAACACATTCTTTTACTTGGTGATGCATGTGTGTCTTTAATAAATAAAAATATTCAGACTTGCATCCTCTCATATCCTTATGTGGCATGAACCATCTGCCTCTTTTGTGTTGTATTTCTTCACTGCTACAAATAACATTAAAAAATCACAGCTATTTAGCTCTGCATTATAAAAATAAACATCACTGCACTAACATAATTTCATTTTTTTGTTTTTTTCCTGCTGTCACCTTGTGATATCCATCCTGTTATCTATTGTCTGTGGCCCTAATAAAGATAAACCTTGTTTGTCTATGTCCAACGGGGAAAATATCAAATAACAATAGAGAAAAATGGCTTGTAAATATGTATTTCACCAAGAATTCAACTCTGCATCCCGATGACACGTTTTATAATTTGTGTGTTTTTTGCCTGTATTTTTTTCCTCCCCAAGTTTAAATAGGACTCTTATTTTGGTTTGGTTATGTGACGTCACTAGGACGCATTAGGTCTGTTGTGATTCGGCTGAAGAAAGGTTTGTGGATTTTAACGGTTTAAAATCTTTAAATCAGATGTAAACTGTTCAGTCTATTTTATAGTGTTAACAAGCGATCTATAATTAATTATTAATAATGTAATGGCTTATCTGACATTAATGAACGTTATATTGTGTGAGCGCATGTACTTGTAAGTAACAGAAAAGCAGCATCTCATTTAGCTCACTAAATCATGAACCAGTTTATTATAATCACAAACTGCGCCGCTGGCATCCAGTGATGTGAGAAACAGCTTTTGATTCAGAGCGCTGTAATCAGTGCACGCGAGATGAGAACCATCACAGAGTAATAACATGTCTTCACGGGTAATAAACAACTGCACTTCCATAATGTACTTAAAGTGCGCTATTTTCGCGCACTAAGGATCTTTTAGTAGTTCTTAAGATCATCTAAGTGTACTCAACTGTGCTATTTTGGGACACCATGAAAATGAACTAAAATGCACTTTTAACATACTATCTTTGTATTTAAAAAATGTATTTAGTTACCACTTGTAGTACACTTGAACCCATCTTTCATACACTAGTACACTCAAGTGGTGACTAAATACATTTTTTAAATAAAAAGTGCATTTTAGTTCATATTCATGGTGTCTCAAAATAGCACAGTTGAGTACACTTAGATGATCTTAAGTTTATCTTAAGAAGTACTAAAGGATCATTTTTAATATATTAAGTACAAAATTAGTGCATGAAAATAGAGCACTTTAAGAACATTATGGAAGTGTACTTGTTTTTCACCTGGGTTTATGAAAGTGTAATCTATTAAATGTAATCTAGAAATAAATAAGTAACTAAATATAATTAATAGTCTTTTATTAATTTGTAGTTGGAGTTTGTGAGAGCCATTAACACTGACTGAATAGGGAGCTGGTTGAGACGCACCTAGAGTTTAGTTTAGATTTGTTTTCTTATTTCTAAAATGGCAGAGTCCAAACAGAAAAAATCCTGATGAAGCAACTGAGATCCATGTATTATAAAGATGACGTTAATTAAAGAGGAGAGTGAAGACATGAAGATTGAAGAAACATTCAGAGTGAAACAAGAAGATACTGAGGAACAAACAGGTTGGTTTTCATTCTCAAAGCTGAACTGATATGTATTAAGATGTTTCCCTCTTCAGAAATAATTATTTTTGAAGAATGTCATATAAGTGGCTTAATGAAAAAGCTTTTATTTAAGACTATAGGGATCCACAGATAGTACATATTGATTTTAATAAACATCTTACTCACCAATTCGGATACAGATACAAACATTTGTCACTTGCTCACTTATTTGAATTCTATTCAATAAAATATATTAGTTTTGAAATCATCAAATCGCTTTCATTGAACATGGAATGGATCTATTTAACATTCAGCGGGCCAACATTATAAGAGAGGCACAAGATTAAAAATAAAATAAAAGTAAATAAGACAACATGGCAACCTTCAGAAGTTATTTTTGGAATCAGATAGTTCTTATCAACAACATTAATAAATTTTTGACTTATTATAGAATATTACATATTTCTTTAACAAACTCATTAACAAATAATTCTAGTGTTGTTGCTTTATATATGTAGTATAAATTTGACTACTTCAGAAAAAGATTGACTGCTTACCCAAGTGCAGTCTGACAAACTATACAGGGCTCAACGCTAAAGAATATCTATCACTAACAAATATATTACACTGTATAACACTGCATGTTCTTCACTGTATAAATTAAGTAATATGTGACCCTGGACCACTAAACCAATCATAAGGGTCAATTTTTCAACATTGAGATTTATACATCATCTGAAAACTGAATAAATAAGCTTTCCATTGATGTATGGTTTGTTAGGATAGGACAATATTTGTGAAAATCTGTAATCTGAGGATGCAAACGAAATCAAAATATTGAGAAAATCACCTTTAAAGTTGTCCAAATGAAGTTCTTAGCAATGCATATTACTAATCAAAAATTAAGTTTTTATATATTTACAGTTGGAAATTTACTAAATATCTTCATGGAACAAGATCTTTACTTAATGTCCTAATGATATTTGGCATAAAATAAAAATCTTTAATTTTGACCCATACAATGCACTGTTGGCTATTGCTACAAATATACCCCAGAGACTTAAGACTGGGTTTTGTGCTCCAGGGTCACATATATATTAAAATATAAAGCTGTTGGCGCACTGCTTTACGTGTATGCGCTCCAGATGTTTTGTGCGTACAAAAAACTTCTCACACAGTGAGTACAGAATTGACTTCTATTTCACGTCTTCTTGCACTTGAATATTTTACTCCGTCATATGTCTTTACACCATTTCATTGCACATGTGCAAAACTTTCCAGTTTTGGTTTCAATCTGATCGAGTGTTTATATGTCCAATTGAACGGATTAGAAAAGGTTTATCACAGTCCTCTCAAACCTCTCAATTTTCATTGAGATTGAAATTTTAAACTGATTGTAAGCGTAATATGATGCTCCATGTAAATGCACCTAGTTATAGTTCCATCCACTCTCTCGAGCGGCATTCATGCTGTCCTTAGTGTTTGTACAGATTTCTTTTTGTTTCGGCAAGTATTTAATTATTTTACTCAGAGAAAAACGTTGGATTACGCAACAGACATTATACAACTCAGTGCCTTTACATAGTTAATTAATGAACTATTGGTTTGTTATATCAGCCTTTTTTGTGCTATAGCGATATGCCGGTGTATATGCCGAATATTTTACAGTGCAACCTCATTCTGAAAAATCGTGTCAGAATTAATGCACATTTATGTCACTCTAGATCAACCTTTGTCACAATTCTGCACTGACAGTAGTCACTCCAGTGATTTTACATATTCCAGTGTAGAGCCCTGCACGGGCCTCAAATATCGGCCCTAGCCCAGCCCTGGCCCGAGACGCTCAAGCCTTAGCCCGGCCCTTGTCCGACAGTTTATCAGAATTACCGGCCCGAGTCCGACCCGAACCCCGTCTTTTTTTTCCCCTTCTCCCAAAACAGCTTATAGGCCTACTACTGTTTCAGCTATTAAAATAGTTCAGTTTTGTATGTAATGGTAAATTGATTATATTTAGTTTAGTTTTTTTTTACTAAGTTAATTTAGAAAAAAACGTGTGTAGCATTTTTTTTTCGTTAAAAGTAAGTTTGTTTTTTAAAGTAACGACCAAGTGTTGATCGTAGCCTATGTTTGATCAATTTAGCCTTTTCTCAAATCATCACAACTTGCCTAAATTAAAATCTATAGATATAAAACAGTTCAAGCATATCACAATGTTAGTTTAAAAGTTTTACCTAGATAAATGTGCGCTATTAGGCACATAATCGTTTATAATATTTGTGCGGAGAGTGGAAACTAAAGTGCATTTTGCTGGACATGGAGGCACCAGCGCGATGTGGAAACAACTTAAATTATGCCGTAATTTTTGAGTAATTCATCATTCAGAACTGTAAAGGGTCTACTTATATTTGTGTGCACTCACAATATCAACAAAACAATGTGCTTTTATAAAATAAAGAAAACAAACAGGATGCGCTTTCTGCCATCTGTCTTGAACAAGAGCGCTTCACAATGATGAACCAAAACTCAGCGAATACTTGCCTCACAGAAATGATACATATATCAATAGAACGCTTTGAATTACTACTTGTTTTTGCATGCGGAACTCTTCCATCTGCGCTGAAGGCACTTGTGCTCGCTGCTGCTGCTGGCGGAGACACTACACTGTGCGAGCCTGTCTTGACAGTCGCGGTCTCATGTTGTTTCCACCAGCGTGGCAAATCTTTTTCATCATGGATGTCCAAAATATAAAAATAAGGAGAAGCCTAAAACAGGCCCGAAGCCCGGCCTGCGTCTGAGCTATGATGTAAAAATTGGCCCGAAGCCCGGCCCTAGAGGTGAAAATAAGTTGGGGCCCATCGGGCCTGGGCTGAAATGTAGGGCTCTATTCCAGTGGTTCTTTGGTTATTTTGTGAATATGAAAGACAGCTGTGATGGTAGTCAATGGAGGGACAGTGGGGTGTAAATATTTTGGTGACAGCTCTAGATTAAGAGCAATTAAGAGCCGGGAGGTGAAAACTTTTTGAATTTGAAGATCAGGGTAAATTTAACTTATTTTGTCTTCTGGGAAACATGTAAGTGTCTTCTGTAGCTTCTGAAGGGCAGTACTAAATGAAACAAATATTATATTTAGGCAAAATAAGAAAAAAGTACACATTTATTCTGTTCAAAAGTACCCCATTCAGGTAACAACACAGTATTAAGAATCAAGTGTGTGTAAACTTTTGAACGGGGTAATTTTTATAAGTTCAACTTATATTTTCTCTTGTGGACTATATGTAAACATAATTTATGTGAAATATCTTATTCAGGTCAGTACTAAATAAAAATAACATGCATTTTGTATGATCCCTCTTATTTTGGTAAAATAATTAATATTTTGCAGATGCAGCAAGGTGTAGCCTATGTAAACTTTTGACTTCAACTGTATGTTGCTGTGAGACAGTGCTGTTTGTTAATTTAAGGCAAATAATACCATTGTTACAGTATAATGACATTAGGGCTGTCACTATATCAAATTGTTTGCTACACAATTATCATGGCCAAAAGAATTTATAAATAGCGTGACTAACAATAACTATCATTAACAGAATAATGATATATCGTGATAAATAATGTTATCAGTCAAATCCATCTTTACTTTTTTTTACACCAATGTATTCAAAAGGAACATTTAAACTTAGTTTAAACAGTTAAAACAGTTTGAAATAACTTCCTTCTGTTAAATTATGTTGCTTCAAATCACAGAATGAGGCAGAACATTATTTGGTAGTATTCTATAATGCAATAAATGTGATGTTGATTGGATTATACATTGCATTATACATTATTTTTATGAAAATATCTAAGCTGGCTTAAAGAACACAGATAAGCCATATACTGTCGCAATTGTATTAATTCTCTTCGTTTAATTAGTCAAATCATCCCTATATGCATTTTATTCAGCTACAGTGATATCTGAATGTCTTTCTTTAAAAGTAATTTTTAAAATGATACTTTTGTACTAAAAGCACTGAGGGGTGTAAATATAATCAGGCATTAACGGTTTTCAGGTTAATGTAACGTTACAAGGCTAGCAAAATAATTTAAAATAATGTTCATGATTATCGTCAATATTGGTATTTAGTGACTCCCCTAAATCACATATTTTAATGCAGAGGTGTGCTTAATTGTGGTTGGAACTAAACTGCAGTGGTGGGTTTGTCAAAAGCATCATTAGCTAACTATGGTCTCAAGTTGCAATGAACTCTAGTGGTAACGATTAGGGCTGGGTGATATATCTCATGCGCATCTCATCAGTAAAGCCGGTTCTTTGATTAGCGGTAAATCTCCATCACCTGTTTTCAGATGGAGCGGCATTTAATACAGAGAGCCGTAGCTCGCTGACAAGCCACACAAAATCGAGTTCATAATCGCTGATAAATCGCATTCAATTATGAACGCAATTTTGCGTGGCTTGTCGACGAGATGCGCATGAGAATCGCATGAGATATATCGCCCAGCCCTAGTAACGATGGAACTTGCGACCATAGTTGATTTTGGGACTGGACTGTGGCCCTCCAGGAGAAGGTACTTGGAGTTTAATTAAAAGTTAAAAGACTATACTGTCTAACACTGCTGAAAGTCTTACAGACCCAAATGATTCACACACATTTAATATTTCCAGTAACTGTAGCAGTGGCTTAATCTTACATTATTAGTTAGTATTTACAATTATGCATTTAGCAGACAATTTCATCCAAAATGACTTATAATGTTTCGTGTTAGTGTGTGAGAGAATGCATTTGGTTTATGGGTGTGGAATGGCTAAGTGCTTGTGGAAGAGGTCAGTCTTCATCTGCTTCTTGAAAGTTGTGATCATCTCAGCAGTTTGGGAGGAGGTTAGTAGCTCATTCCAACAGAGAGAAGCAAGAAGGACGAAGTTTTTGGAGAGTGACTTTGTGCTTTGTTGTGAAGGAAGAACAAGGTGTCATTTACTCAGTGACCATAGTTGGTACGAGGTAGTATACACTTGAAGAAGAGGTATAAACTTGAGGTAGGAGGTGCTGTTGCAGTGGGAATCCTGAAAGCCAGTGTTGAAAGGTTAAATATGATTCTGACTGCAACTGGGAACAAGTGGGGTGAGATCAGGAGGAGTGTGATGTGGGTTGTCTTTGGCTGATTGAAGATCAGGCATGCTGCTGTGTTCTCGACCATCTGCCAAGGCTTAGTCGTGCTGGCTGGAAAGCTGACCAGTCTTGAAACGACAAGAGCTTGGACGAGCAGCTGTGCCTTGCATTTTGGAGCTGCTTATTATCTTCATAGCAGTAGAAGGAAAAGCCATGTGCCTTTATGATTGTTCCCAGTGGAATTGTTTAAATGTAGAAGCAAAGAGAATTGTGCACTTAACCTTGAGACACCCCAGAGATTAGCGGATGTCACGTAATCTCCCCTTCTCTCCATGTATATAACACCTCTTTCAGCAGCTTAGTGCAAAGGTTTTTTTTTTTTTTTTTTGGTATCCCTTCTCTAACACACCCATTTCAGGTCTTTGAGTCTCTGCCAAAGAGCCGAATCAGGTGTGTTAGATTAAGGAGACATGCAAAATGTGCAATGCTGGGGTAACTTCAGGAACAGGGTTGAAAACCCATGGCTTAGTGAGTACAGGTTCTAGCTGTATGTTGTTAGTTTTGATGCCTTTTTCTTAGTTCCATTAAACTGGGGTTAACTTTTTTGTTTCTTTTTTCACTTTAGAACTGATGCCACTGAAAGAGGAGAGTGACATGCTGACTGATATGGAAGAGAAAGATCGATATGAGAAGCATCATGATTTCATAACTGGAGATGAATCTTTTAGTTGCTCACAGAGTGGAAATACTTCCTCACGAAAGATAGCTCAAAAGATAGGAACAAGAAGTTATTTTGCCTGCTTTCAGTGTGGGAAGAGTTTCAATCAACATGAAAACCTTCAAGTCCACCTAAAACTTCACACTGGAGGGAAGTCTTACACATACCCTCAATGTAGAAAACAAGATGGGAAACTTAAAGTCCACATGAGATTTCACACTGGAGAGAGCCCTTTTACCTGCCAACAATGTGGAAACATATTCACTCAAAAAGGAAGTCTTAACAGGCACATGAGAATACACATTGGACAGAAGCCTTACACATGCCCTCAGTGTGGAAAGAGTTTTGATCAACATGGGAACCTTAAAGTCCACATGAGAGTTCACACTGGAGAGAGCCCTTTCACCTGTCAACAGTGTGGAAAAAGTTTCAGCCGAAAAGGAAACCTTAATTATCACATGATAGTTCACACTGGTGAGAGCCCTTTCACCTGTCAACAGTGTGGAATACGTTTCACTGTAAAAGGAAGCCTTACCAGGCACATGAGAATTCACACTGGAGAGAAGCCTTACACCTGCCCTCAGTGTGGAGAGAGTTTCGAACAACATGGAAACCTTAAGGTCCACATGAGGATTCACACTGGAGAAAAGCCTTACACATGCCCTCAGTGTGAAAAGAGTTTTGATCAACATTGGAACCTTAAAGTCCACATGAGAGTTCACACTGGAGAGAAGCCTTACAAATGCACTCAGTGTGGAAAGAGTTTCGATCGACATGGAAACTTTAAAGCCCACCTGAGAGTTCACACTGGAGAGAAGCCTTACATGTGCACTCAGTGTGATAAGAGTTTCACTCAAAAAGGACACCTTGAAGTCCACATGACAATTCACACTGGAGAGAAGCCTTTCACCTGCCAACAATGTGGAAAAAGTTTCAGCCGAAAAGGAATCCTTGACAAGCACATTAAAATTCACACTTGAGAGGAGGAGCTTAGATCCACATGGACGTCTTAAAGCCCACATAAAAATTCACACTGGAGAGAAACATTTATATTTGGTCAGTGTGGGAAGAGTTTACGATATAATGTATCCCTTAATTACTACATGCAGATCCACTTGACCCTTCAAAGCTGTTCGGGGTCTTTTTGACCCCAAATGGCATTGGCTGGAAAAAAAAGTTCCCTTTATCAAAATGGCATGAGACTTTGGACGGTTCTCAACACTTGCTAGCTCTACAACTAAAAAAAATAATTGGATTGATATATGGTTGTATTCTAGTGTGGAAAAAAAAGTCACACTCAAGATGTATGGGGTCTCTGGAGACCCCACATTGATATGAATTGGGAAATTATAAAATTAATACTTTTTCTTTATAATTTGTGACCTTGGACCACAAAACCAGTCATAAGTGTCAATTTTTCAAAATTGAGATTTATACATCAGCTGAAAACTGAATAACAAACAATATTTGGCCAAGATACAACTATTTGAAAATCTGGAATCTGAGGGTGCAAAAAAATCTAAATATTGAGAAAATCGCCTTTAAAGTTGTCCAAATGAAGTTCTTAGCAATGCATATTACTAATCAAAAATTAAGTTTTGATATATTTACGGTAGGAAAATTACAAACTATCTTCATGGAACATGATCTTTACTTAATATCATAATGATTTTTGGCATAAAAGAAAAATTGATCATTTTGACCCATACAATGTATTGTTGGCTATTGCTACAAATATACCCCAGCGACTTAAGACTGGTTTTGTGGTCCGGGGTCATATTTGTCAAATAAAATCACTAAATCCGCCACAATGCAGAACACAAAATACACAAAAATGAAGTGGCAACACATCCACAATGCGGAACGCTCTCGGTCGCACACACACAACTCATGTACTGTTTGGGGTCAGGGTGACCCCAAGAGACTTTTCCTTAGTCAAAAAACATGGTTCCCTTCATCACAGTGGCATAAGATTTTGCGACTTTTTCTGCATTATCTTAGGCCTCGTTTACACTGCAGGTCTTGATGCTCAATTCCGATTTGTTGCCTATATCCGAATTTTTTGGCTGTCCATTCACACGTTCTTTCAATTGTGACCCATGTCTGATTCATGCGTTTACACTTGCCAAACATTCTGAAACATCCCGCATGCATTGTTGTCATTTAGCGCCTCCACACGTGCTTCCTCCCGAGAATAATGTGACCTGTGCTGACAAAACGAGTCCAGCAAATTTGAAAAATTTGTTATTTTTGTTTTTTTTCACATTCTCCATTAAAAGACCTTCAAAATTATGTATGATTTATTTTGGGACAAAAAAATGACTGCTACACCCGTTTTAAGTCAATATCAGCAAGGTTGATTATGAGAAAGATTAAAGTTTTCCTCCAGTTCTTTTCTTATTAATAATTAGGCTACTATATTAACAAATCACAATATAGCTGTTTTTTTATCTTTCCTATTATAAATAAGAACAGATAGAAAAAAAACAACAAAAAAAAAACAGTATATGAATAAATAGTCTAGAAAGAAACAAATAATGCATTACCTTTCTCATTTTTCATCTAAACAAAAGCATTCATATAGCTGGCGAAAAACAAATTATCAAATGTAAAAATCACTTCAGTGGGTTCATTACAAATAAATTGATTATTAAAACTACAAAAGCAGTTAAATGAAGTGCTACGAGTGATTCCCTCTTTTCTTTTATTGATAGATAACATTGAGACAGACGGCCTACTGTAAAGCACGAATCATATAAAGTTACACATCAGATGTTTTTCCCCATCAGTTCCCCAAGCGTTCACTTAAAACAGAACAGATTATGTTTGCGGGAATACTGAAATACTGTAATTCTGTGTATTTATGGGGATCGCGCGCCGTTATGTGCGCTCTTCAGATGACAGTCAGCATGAGAAGCGAGCGGAGAAAAGTTCATCCTCTCAGAAAATATACAATTAAAGATACTTTTAGATGTTTAATTACTATGTGGAGCATTGGGATTGCTAAACGAGGGCTTAATGAACAAATTTGTGTGAAAACCTCAAATTCTATATTTTTCACGTTTTTTGTTTTTTTTTTGGCCTGTAACGTTAGCTCAAAATAGCCCGTGCGCATTTACACTCATTTTGCCAGCATGCATGGGTCCCACACAACGTCATTAAACCGCGGAGAAGTACCAAATTGTCAAGTTTTAATGACGTACAGAACACAGTGCCTCAGAAAATCCGATCTGCCTGTTTACATAACAGTCGCATTGGCACATATCCGATTTATATCCGATTTATTTCCACATATGAATGAGGCCCGAATCCGATCTCGCCATATCCGAATGAATGCGTTTTTTTCCTGTTTACACTGTCATAGAACAGATCCGATCTGTGTCACATATGAGCAAAAAAATCGGAATTGGGTCACATTTAACTGACAGTGTAAACGAGGCCATATATACACCCACAAAAAAACTGGGCTTGATTCAGTTGTTTAAAAAAAAAAAAAAAAAAAACTCTTAATGTTGAAAACATTGAAAATGAATGGGAAATGCGATAAAATACAAGTTTTTTCATTTTTTTTTTTCATTTGTCAAATCAATAATTCTTAAAATTTCCACGCAGAAATGAAGGCCTGGCACTAGAGCACAAATGCAATGTAAAACCGACATGCTCACTCACACACACATGTTGGGTTTTCATGTTTTATGGGTTCATTCCATAGGCGTAATGGTTTTTATACTGTATAAACTGTATTTTCTATCGCCCTACGCCAACCCTACACCTTAACCTACCCCTTACAGAAAACTTTCTGCATTTTTAGATTTTCAAAAAACTTCATTTATATATGGTCAAAACACATTCTTTCTAAAACAGTAATTCCTATAGTTTATTATCTAACCAACAGATGGCAGAACACCGCCTCTAACACCTAGATCAATATCCAGAAACAACTTATATTTAATTTAAATCAATAATAAAGTGTGGAAAAAAATGGAAAAGTTTTTTCATAAAAATGTAAGATTTTATCCACAAGCTAACGGTGAAGTTGAGGAATTTTGGGGTAAATTGGTAAAAAAGTACTTCATATCTCCCAAAACACAAACTGATAGATGAGAAGTAAACAAACATATATATATATATATATATAATTTGTATTATTAAAAATTTATATATTTTTTACAATCATTCAATGAATGTTTGGGGTCATAAATGAGTGGGCAGATTTGTACCATTATTGGCTGGTTGTTTTCACACACTGCGGCCACACAACTGTGTTCAAACACCTTATACATTTTTGCATAATATGTCCCCTTTAAAAGAGAACTGTTTTATATATCACCAGTGTGGAATAAGTTTCACTGTGTAAAAATTTGCAGAAACAAAGCTAATTTTAAGGTTCACAAAACCTTAAAGGGGTCATGACATGTTTTATTTATATATATATATGATTTGCACAAAAAAAAAAAAAAAAAAAAAAAAATATATATATATATATATAATGAGGAAAAAATATTTTCAACACTCATTCTGACCCTCTCTCTAAAACGACCTGGAGGCAGTGTTTATGCAAATATTTGTGCCCAGGTGATGTCACCTTGTACCTCAGATCCAAAACGAGCCATTTTTTGGAGCTTGACTCAATAAATGCTTTATTTATAATGAGGATGTTTTAAGCTATGAAACTTGCAGGATGTTTTAATGCTACAAAGACCTCTTATATGCCAAAAGATCAAGGCAAATTTGATTTCTCATGTCATGACCCCTTTAAAAGAGTCATAAAATACAGTTTCAGATGCTTCTTGAGGTTAGTTTTTTTTTTTTGTTGTTGGTCCAATGTTTGTAAAAATGATAATTTTCCATTCTCATTCTTACTCTCTGTGAAAAACACAACTTCAAGACACGGAAATAAACAGCCACTGCTGTAATTTGCTAACTTCATCACACCATACCCATGCTCTCCTTTACAGCATGTTGTTTGTTTTGATACTCAAGATGTTAAGTACTGTGATAGGGCCATATATGTTTGAGCTTGAGTTGGAAGAAGTGAAAACAATGCAAACGCAATGATTGCAACAGTCTGTTTCAGCATGGTAATTGGTTTTGCTTGCTTAATTTTCAGTACTCTTCATAATCCAATGAACACTACATGTATGCAGATGTGTACAGATTTTATCAACACTCAAACAATGGTTTACAGTAATTCACAAAGCAGTCAGTTTTAAAATTTTAAATGATACCATGTTTTCCCATATTGGCCATTTTGAGCATCGGCCATTGTGAATTTTGTTTTAAAATGCTGTATTTTACAGATGCATTAGTGTATCATGACGAAACACGGTATATGTCATCAGGACCATACTCTAAAGCAGGGGTAGGCAACGTCGGTCCTGGAGTGCCGCCTGTAGAGTTTAGCTCCAACCCTAATCAAGGTCTTTAGAAGTACTATAGGGCTAAAGGCAGGTGAGGTTTTTTTCAGGGTTGGAGCTAAACTCTGCAGGACATCGGCACTCCAGGACCGACGTTGCCTACCCCTGCTCTAAAGGTACCCAAAGTTTTAGGTGCCACTTTCTGGTCAAAATTCATAATAAAATAAAAAATGATAATAGCTTTTGATTAATTCTATCTATTTTCATGAACCAGTCTTGATAGATTCCCTAGCCTAGATCATCCCGAAAACATTCATGCCAATTATGCTAAATTTGGTCGAACTTACAGTCTGCCATTTTGAATTTATTTGAAAACCTACTGTTTCATGCTCCTCCTAGAGCGATGGTAAAAATCGGATCAGATCGTATTCAGTCCATTCTGGCAATCAATTAATCAATCAATCAATAAATATACAAAATAAAAATTATTAAAAGCTTTTCGGTAGACCAAACAGTTCTTGAATAACGCATCAATGAAACGGCAAAGTTGATTCTGAGGCTGCAACTGTGCAACACTTTGGCAAATTTTTATGTATCATTGTCACCTCACACTGACCACACCATAATAATTTGATAACAGTGCCTCCTATTGGTCAAAAGAGATAAGAAATTAAATCATATTACTAGTGATTTTATGATTTTTTTTGGCCATTTCGCTTAAAATAATCTAAAAATGTCTTGAACCACTCATTGTTGCAGTTGGTCTTATGCTCCCAGACATGCTGACATGACTCATTGCTCCTTCTTTGTCCTTGGCCTCCTTAATTGCTGTTTGCAGCTATATTGTTTTCACTGCTTATGATTTGGTAAAATAACACTTGCTGAATTTGACAGCAAGACTAATTCCAGAATGAAGTACAGGACAAAGTTCAGTATGGGGAAAGTCCAGACGAAGTCTAAGCATTAATGCATACACCAATAGGATTATTCAATAAATCCTACAAATTTTTTATCAGCAACTTGTCTCTTGCTTCCTGCTATTTCACAGCTTTCTCGGCCAATGTCTGAGGCTAATAGTAGACTTGAGTTAATAGAGTTTTGTTACCTGATTTTGAATATCAGACAAAACTCTGCTGACATGGAGATTGGTATCAAATTTTTGTTTATCAGGATATCAGAACAAACAGACATTTCTGTCATAGCCGACAGGATGGAATAACAGAGGAACTGTTATCTCTGTCGAAGAATCAGAGCCGGGACTGATATTGGTACAATTTAACAAAAAAATAAATCATTATTGATGTACAGTTTGTGTCCTTTTATTTATAATTTTTAATTAAAGGGGTGGTTGATTGCGATTTCACTTTTTTAACGTTGGTTAGTGTGTAATGTCGCTGTTTGAGCATAAACAATATCTGCAAAGTTATGACACTGAAAGTTCAATGCAAATGGAGATATTGTCTTTTAAAATCATGGCAGTTTAATGCCTACAAAAACAGCTCATAGGGACTACAACGAGTTACTTCCTGGGTTTGTGATGTCACAGACCCAGAAATTTACATAAACCCCGCCCCGGGAACATGCAACAAAGGGGGCGAGGCCATGCTGCGCTGATTTAAAGAAGAGGAAGGGTTATTGCTATGCCGTCAAAACTAGGGGTGCACAAAAAAAATGTATTCACATAAGAATCGCCATTCTGTCTTCTATTGATTCTAATGGATTCACAAGTTTCAAAATCACTGTTCTAAAGCAGAGGTCTTCAACCCTGCTCCTGGGGACCCACTGTCCTGGAAAGTTTATTTCCAACTGGCTTCAACACACCTGCCTGCAATTTTCAAGCAGTCTTGAGGAGCTTGATTGGCCGCTTCAGGTGTGTTTGATCAGGGTTGTAGCTAAACTCTTCAGGATAGTGGGTACCCAGGAACAGGGTTGAAGACCTCTGTTCTAAAGCAGCGGTTCTAATTCTGTCCCTCGCGCCCCATGCTCTGCATCTCTCTCTCATTCAGATCATCAGTTTATCAGCTCAGCTCCAATAATGAACTGTTCCAATTATACACTTTATGTGTATAGACAGACAGATATTTTTCACATAGCTATGAGAAGTGTTAAACATTTAATTTTTTTGCATGTGGATGCCGTGCTGTATTAAAGCTTTAATCAGGATAAAACCGTATATTAAAAGCTAACAGAAGCAGTAGCATTTACAACTAACAGCGTATCTAAAAGTATGAGACAACAACAAACAAAAAACATACCATTAAAAGCCGTGCTTGCACAGGTTCTGTGCGATCCGCTTCATTAATATTCTCTGGGTCTCATTCGGGCTCAAATTGATAAGCAATATTGACTACGCCATTGTTTACAATACAACGGGTGCACTAGAGGTCTTCACGGGTCCACTTGGATCCGAAAACCCGAGACCTGAGCGGGTTCGGGTCCAAAACTTCTACGAGTGCCTCGGACACGGGTCGGGTTCGGTATTAGCAGGCTCGGGTCTCGGGTAATTAAAATAAATGTGCTTTTCCCAAATGGACCCGATAAGACCCCAATTCTTTTCAACTTTCTCGGATGCGTAGCCTACTTGTGCGTTCATTTTTGAGAAACGCACATAAAAAATGAACACGTTTGTAACCTCAGAAATCCATCTTATAGATATGAGATCCATCAGGAAATCCACTCACTTCATTACGCTGCATATCAATGCAAGGCTTTTCTTTTTTTTGTGTGCAGAAGCCCTTCACCGGAGATGAGGTAAATAACGTTGCAGACAAAACTAGCAAATCCATGATTTATTAACCTATCGATTTAATTTTTTATAAAACTATCACGTTTATATTTCAAATCCACTGGTTACAATTAAAAGCCAAACTCAGAAATAACATGTATCCATCAGGCAGGCAAAAATATAAAGTAATAGGCTAACAACTAAATAAACTGAATGTAATGGAGCAGCGGCCAATCAGCAGGACCCTGGGATTTTTCCGGACCGATGCGGGGGTGCAGGCTGTGCACACGTCAATGCCGTTTACGTTCGGGTCCAGTCGGGTTCAAAAATAATTGCGGTCGGACTCGGGTCTAATTTCATCGGGTCTGTCTCGGGTCGGGTTTATCTTTTTTTTTATTATTATTTATGCACGTCGGGTTCGGGTAAGAAGTGATTCGGGTCGGGCATGGATTTTAGGACCCGAGAAGACCTCTAGGGTGTAGTGATGCGCGGGTCGGGTTTTTTTCCAACCCGCGGGTCCCGCTTTTATGAAATTATTTGGCCCGGCCCGCCCCGCACCACTGTATCTATTTTTACAACCCGCCCCGCACCCGCGACCATTAAATAGACATACTAGGCATTGTAATGTAAATGAAAACAGCCTTTATTTCAGCCTGAAAGTGCTTGGATCGCCCTGTAAACTGGCAACAACATACGATTATGAATATGAACCATAAATCAGGTCATATTAATAACAAGATAATGATAAACATTTTCAACATTTACAAAGCAGCGTTTGTATTCATCTAATAGGCTAAACAATTTTTTATTTCAGATTTGTATAGGCCTACAGTTTACAGCCTACGCTACATAACCACTGAACTTTTGTTTTATTTAACACACGGAAATGTTCATTTAGCTTTTTTACGTTCGCTGTGCATCCACTGTACCGGGGTTTAATCTATTACACCTAGACTCCAGCACCCGGCCAGCAGAGCTGAATGTGCACTCACTTGATGCGCTTGTGGCTGGGAATGGGATACATAGCTGCTTGGCGCTTTCGTGACGTGTCACGTGACGCCAAAGGTTTGGGGACATCAAGCAAGTTACGTTGCTACGTAGGCCTTCGTATTGTAACCTTATCAAAGAACCTAATAAAATATGAAAATAGATATTCCCAAATATTTAATATTGGCTATAGGAAATTGCACGCAACATACATGGATTTTTTTTTTTTTTTTTTTAATGACCCGCCCCGCAAATAAAGTGACAATTTCTTTACCCGCCCCAACCGGGGTCCGCGGGTTATGAGACGACCCGCGCATCACTACTAGGGTGCACATGCCGCTGAGCTGAGGGGCGTGACGTTTAGACGCGCACTAGAGGCGGTTTATCGAATTACAGCACACTGGGACAGCTAATCAATCAGAGCCCATCGCGTATTTCTGAGGAAGGGGCTTCATAAAACCAGGAAATCATCAGATCGTTCAAAGGAGAAGGGACAGAGAGGTGCAGAATAAAGGTAAATTATGTGAAAAATAATGTTTTTTTGTTTTGTTTTTAAACGAAGCATTAACACATGTTAGACTGCATCCCATAAACACAATCAAGCCTAGAAAAAAAAAAAAAAGTCAACCACCCCTTTAACATTGTGGCATATCACAGCAAGACAGAAGTTTAATATTTTCATTCCGTACCACATACCAATATGAACCAATTAAATGGAGTGACACTGGAATGATTGTATGAGCTGCTCGGTATTTAAAAATGCAGCAAAGGAGATGGTCGGGTAAGTTCAAATTACCACAGGAGTTCACATGTACAAGGCAAAATAAAATAAAAAGCCACAAGCCAGAGTATAAAGAGGGGATGGATGCAAATAAAATAAGTGTTCATGAAGCTGGACAATCGGATTTGTTCCACATTCATCTGTGATGTGAATGTAGCCTTCATTTCTCACAGATACATATTTTCTGGTGCCATTTTAAACTGCAGAGCCATTTAAAACACTTTAAACACAAACAGGGTCTCACATCTGCATGAGTGTGGCAAATGAAATTTTTGCTACAATGATCATTAAATTGCCTTCCTCCAGAGATTTTTTTTAAACTGCTCCTTTTCATTAGCCTCGTCACACTCGCAATTTATTTTCAGAATGAGTTTGCAAATGACGTTTCAGGTCTCTTTGATATGTGAAACTTATCTTGCACTGAAGACACTTGTAAGGCTTCTCTCCGGTGTGAAGCCGCATGTGAGTCTTAAGGTTTCCTTTAAGTGTGAAACACTTTCCACACTGAGGGCAGGTGAAAGGCTTCTCTCCAGTGTGAATTATAATGTGAGTGTTTAGACTTCTTTTATGACTGAAACTCTTTCCACATTGATGACATGTAAGACAGTTCTCTCCTGAGTGAATCCTCATGTGGCAATTGAGCGTTTCTTTACATCTCAAACCCTTTCCACACTGAGCACATATGAACGGCTTCTCTCCGGTGTGACTTCTCATGTGGGCATTAAGACTTTCTTTTCGTGAGAAGCTCTTCCTACACTGTTTGCAGCTGTAAGGGTTCTCTCCTTTGTGAATTCTCATGTGGGCATTAAGGTTTCCTTTATGTGTAAACCCTTGTCCACAGTGAGTGCATGTGTAAGGCTTCTCTCCAGTGTGAAATCTTAAGTGGACTTTAAGGTTTTGTTTTTGAGTAAAACTTTTTCCACACTGTTGGCAGGTAAAAGGCTTCTCTCCGTTGTGTATTCTCATGTGGACATCAAGGTTTTGTTTATTAGTCAGTCTCTTTCCACACTGACGGCAAGTGAAATAACTGTTATATTTGATCTTTTGACCTCTTTTTCGTGAGGAAGCCTTCTTAGTCTTTGTGGATTTTTCTCCAAACATGAAATCAAGTTTCTGGTCTTTCTCTTCCATTTCAGTCAGTTCTTCACTCTCATCTTTCAGTGCCATCAGGTCTTAAGCATAAAAAGACAAATTCAAGTTAACCCCAGTTTAATGGCCCAAAGCAACAGACATCAAAAACAACATAAAACATTAAAGGATTTCAACCAACATGTATGCTAGATTCTATCCATACATACTAGGGGTGTCCCCGACTAAGGATTTTCGTATCTTGCCGATAGTCGACTGATAGTCGAATCATATGTTTGGGAGCGGGGGGCAAAATACATTACCAAGAGTCAAGTAGTCAGACATTCGACAGTCATAAATAGCCTACTGACGTTAACACACAGGGAAAATGTTTAACTGACGCCTCGCAGATACAAACGGGGTAAATAATGTTTTATGTTTTCATTAAAAGATAGTTAAAGTGCCCCTATTATGCCACTTTTAAAGTTGCTAATATTGTTTTATGAGTGTCCTAAAACAGGTTTACATGCATCCAAGGTCAAAAAACACTTTAGTTTTCTCAAAAATAGCTTTAATTTTACCTAATTTCTAAATGATTCCTAAACGACTCGTGCGAAGCAGTTTGAAGAATCAGTCTCTCTCTAAACCCCTCCTCTCCGTGAGCCCTCGCTGCTGTGATTGGTCAGATGGCGCAGTCCTTTGTGATTGATCTACCGCGGACATTATGCTAATGTGTTACTTTGTGACATACAGCCGTAACAGAATAAGATTCTAATTCCTAACGACTCATTTAGGCGATTGCGAGCAGACTTTTTTTTATAGACAATAACTTTATTTATTCAACAACACTGTTGGCTTCACAACTTTGCAGAAAGTTTATTTTCACATACTGCTACATGACACACTGCATGAAAGGTAATATTCGAAAAAGCATAATAGGGGCACTTTAACATTAAACGTCAGCGAAACCTTAAGAATTCACAATTTTTACAATAGTGCTCGTTATGTATATGACTAGTTATTAATGTTCTGCATTTCTGAGCTGCGCGTGCTGAAGATGACCAGTAGAATGAAGCATATGATGAGTTTTTAATCAATGGGATTTAACTCATTTATCTCATATAGAATACGCTTCGTTATTTATTCAACATAATGTTAATATTATGACTTATAGGCTATCTGCACAAAATGCACGACGTGTCTGCGCGGCTCGGAATGAACTTTTGTGGGCGTTCTTCACGCAACAACGTGCAGAAACACGGCAATTAAACTCTAAAAATTCACAGCGTTTTATTATAATAGTGTTCATTATAATGGTATGTATATTACAGTCCCAGTAGTTATTAATATTCTGCATTGTTGTTTGTCCTGCTCGCGGTGTGCTCTGAGGAGATAATCACCGTAGTACTACAATGAAGTGCTTTACTGCAGCGTAACTCAACAAAATGCATCTTATACGAGATAAATAATATATACACGATATATACTGTATATAAACCGGCTGAAATGTTTTGAAATCACTTGTACCCCACCTGATCGGAAAAATCTAGTCTTTCACTCTGCCTGTGTCAGTTTGAGTCTTGTTAAAGTTTTAAATCCCTGCCGCCAAGATGCTCCTCTGTCGGTCACAGATTATGGAAAGTGAAACTTAAATCTATAGGGGTGGTTGGATTTATTCACACACATTAAAATATTTATTTAAAGCTTCTTTCTTTTCAGATTCTTATTTACAGCATTATCACAATAGGCTGTATATTAACTTATTGGGAGAAAACCGGTAGTTCTTTGTGAAATCAGACATTTGAGCACCCCCATATGGCTAAAATGGCATGATCATAACACTGCTGCAAATATTCGACTGTGAGATCGGTATCGAATCAGGCTCCTCCTATCAAAGCATCAAATCTTCAACTATTCGGGGTCACCCCTAATACATACTATACATTCTAAGCTACTGAAAGAGGTGTTACCTGTATTCTAAGTACTTCTCAATATTTTTAACTTGTTGCTTTTTTTAGGACATGCTCAAGCTGGCAGTTATCAAACTCTTTATCATTTCACCCAGAATAAATGGTTAATTATAGACCAATCCCAAATCTGCAATTCATACCTCAAATATTATAAAAATATTGTCCTCTTAACTATGTTCAGTTTTGCAGAGAATCAATATTTCAGTCATGATTTAAAGAGACTGTGCTTAATAAAGTTACATTTCTTGCTATTAGATCTGTTCGACAACACCGACCACAACATTCTTTCGAACAGTTGGAGAATTATGGTGGCTTTAATGAATAAGCATTATCACAGTCTTGGTCCTATCTATCCAACTGCTACAACTTTGTGTAAATGAAGAGAGTCTCCTCAAACACAAGTATTGAGTGCCACAGGGCTCCGTATTAGGTCCTCTGCTTTTCTCTTTGTATATGCTTCCCTGGGGGTATATGAATAGATTTAGAAGTAGGACCAGTGTCGATAATTAACAGGATTGTCAAACAAAAAGTTCCTGTTTTTAATATCATATGAGAAATAATTGTTTTTCTTGAATATCAGACTTTGCTGATACACATTTTATTTGATCATGTCTGCAATGATTGATAATGTTTAGGACAAAATATGTAATTGTGACTAATCTCATTTATACATTTACATTTATTTATTTGGCAGACACTTTTTTCCAAAGCGACTTACAGTTGAGGAATACAACAAGTGATTTATCATAAGATGGCAATGAATAAAAACTCATTAATTTGCAAAATATAAAACTGTTTCACCCACAAATTAACTGTTTTGAGTGTATTAATGTAATAATTACCACATTATTTTATTTAATAGTATTTGTTTTTGGTACCCATCCTTAAAGGGTACTTGATGGGGTTTTGGGGGTACTTAAGACAAAGGCTACTGGACAAAATGTGTAACAGAACAACGTATCTTGTGGTTTTATACAATTTGTGGGGTCCACACAAATTATATTTCTATAATACATAATATTTTAATTCAACATGCTATTAACAGAAATAAAATATCACTCTTGTTTTTTCAAATCTTATAATTGATCCATTCTGTGTTAGTCTTAGTTTCACCTAAAGAAAACAAATGTTCAGAAAGCAGTACAGAGTAAAAAGAGGCCGTGATTGGTAACTTAATATCTAATCTTAAAAGGAAAATGAAGCTGCAGGAGGGCAGAATGAGTACAAAAACACCTGCCAACTTCAAGTGAAGTGAGAAAATATTTCCTACCAGCCATATAAATAATGCAGTATTTGCATTATTTTCATTAAAATATATATTTGTCATTATAATATTATTATTTAGTTATAAGTAATAAACAACACTCACTCATAGCATCATACAAGATAATCTTAATCTGCCTGTAAAAATCCACCTATTGCAAAAGATCGATCAAGAGTTTGTTCCTCACACTTACATTGTGGCTCTTAATGTGAAGAATATATCACGTGTGTGCTGCCACATGGAGTTCATTCATCTAATGATAAACTTTGAAAATTTGATCAACTTTTAAAAATAAATTTACAACCGATATTGATAGAAGATGTGAAAGTTTAGCACAAAATTTGTCTTTGATTTGAACTGTTTGTGTTGCTTACAAATGTTTTAACTGTTTGATTTAATCTATTATTTTGCAGTTCCTTTAAATGAAGAACAAATGCAGACAGCATGCAGTAGCACAGCACCTGACTTTGAAATTTGCAACGCTCATATTTAATCAATTAAACCATAGCATTTGTGCCATTGTGATTTAATGTGCTGTGTAACGTCATTTTTCCCACCATGTCTGATATTAAAATCAGTACAACATACTTTGCAAAAGGCATATGCATTGCCGATATGGCTTCCGAGATACGAAATTAAATACTTCTGTCCAGCTATTGATAAATTTACATGTATATTTAGTTGTTTTTTTTTCACTGGAGCACCACCCGAGTCTTCTCCTCTCATTTCAACAGCCCCACTGGATTGTAGGTTGCCAAGTTGAGGCCACAAATGGGTTGAAATTTGTACGTGTCGAAGAAAAGGATGCGTTTCATACCAGATCTGGCAACTGGACAACCTTGGAATATGTTGATGGGGTTATTCATATAATGAGGTTTGGGACATACAAATTACGGGAGTTTTACCAGAGGCGTAGCAAACATCAAACACGCTCAGTGGGATATTTTTATAGATAGATTAAAAATACTGGAAAATATTTAAATGGGATGATAATGGGATAGAATGGTAAAATATGGGAGTATCCCAGAGGGTTGACAGGTATGGTCAGCGTGCTTTTGTTTTGATTAGGTTACTTCTGTATTGTTTTTCCTAATTTAATGTGATGCATTGTAATAAGGAATGACAAATTTGGAAGCAGGATCTTCTCAGGTGCACTTAAAGGCAGCATTAGTATTGGTCTGGTCATGTGATCTCAACATGTCTGTGCACACGAGGCGACACATGTCAAATATAACTATTTTAATTAGGACACTCATATGACATTCTTATCAATCATTTATGTAGAGGTTAACATTTTAACAAGGATCAAATTCAGCAGGCAAAGTTCAGCTTTGAGAAAGAAACCAACCTGTTTGTTCCTCAGTATCTTCTTGTTTCACTCTGAATGCTTCTTCAATCTTCATGTCTTCACTTTCCTCTTTAATAAATGCCATCTTTATAATAGTATGTCACGTACTTCTCGTAGTTGCTTCACTGGGAGTTTTTCTGTGCGTTTGAGAATAATTAAAAGAAAGAATATAAATCCAAACTAAATCTCTAGATGTGTCTCAAAAAGCTCAGCGGTCAGTAGACTGGCAAGAGGGACAGCTAATGGCCCTAAATAACCTTATTAGCCGAAAAACACTCAAAGCTACCACTACAAATGAATAAAAGAACACAGTTTATATGTATTTATGTCATTACACGTTTGAGTTCTCGTTGCATTTACACAGTTTTGAGCAGCAGGTGTCGCCGTGTCTCCAGTGAATCTTTCTAAGTATTTGGTTCAATCGGAGTTTCTAAAAGCTCCGTTTCTCCCAGCACGACTTCCCAGAGACTGCATTCGTGTTTACTACTGCTTCACGAAATAGGGAACGAAATGAGACGCAGCTAGCGTTTGTTACTCGTGTGTGGATGGGTTTTACTCACCAAACATCGTTTTGTAATGTTAAATAAAGCATTGCAATGTTGCATTCAATAACAAATAGTTCATTTTACATCGGTAGTAAAACCTATAAACAGACTGAACGCGTTGTGTTGATTTATACACTTTAAACGCTTAAAAACACAAACCTTTCTTCAGCCTAAACACAGGCGCAGGAGCGCGGCGCAGCCTTATGGCATCACATAGCCAGCACAAAATAAAAGTCCTGTATAGTGCATAGAAACTAACAATTCAGCTTGGCAGTGTTTTTTGTTTGATATACGTGATTATATAAAGGAGTGACTTTTGTGTTTTTATTGTCCTTCCCTCTCTCCCTCCCTTTTGACTGGACTTTGAGATGTTGAGTATGTGTCTGTTGTTTTGTTTTGTTATATTTTGAATGCTGTGTTGTGTTATGTGTGAAAAAAAAATAAAAAAAATGTTGATAACAAAAAAAAAATTCGGTTAGGTGTTCAGAGTTTTATACTCAGTGATAAACACTGCCCTTTAGCGGGTCTGCAGTCAGAGAGATGCGATTTGTTAGCAATAATAATAGCTGCTTAACAACAGCAACATTTTCTTTCAGATGTTCCAGCTGATTATTATGTGCTGTTCTGTTGGCTGTTGAAAGAGAAAGTTATTAACATCAACATTTATTGCCCAAGTATGCATAACATACAAGGAATTTTCTACCGATATGAGGCATCCCACACATAAAAAAACACGTATGAGTATATAACACTGTACTATCACAGCAGCAAGCTGCAAGCATTGCATTGCATTTACTATTGTAATTTGACAAAAAAACATTGTGTAGGCTTTATAGACTGTGCCTATGTGTCCATGCACTCACAAAGTACATGCAGTA
Organism: Aspiorhynchus laticeps; assembly: GCA_023376895.1. Taxonomy (NCBI): domain Eukaryota; kingdom Metazoa; phylum Chordata; class Actinopteri; order Cypriniformes; family Cyprinidae; genus Aspiorhynchus; species Aspiorhynchus laticeps. Next base: position 43,312,213 of record CM041801.1, on the reverse strand, counting down.
AATGATTATCTGGCGTTTACAGGCTCTTAAAGAGAGAGAATGGCAGGCAAATGTTTCTGTAAAATGGGCAGTTGTAATAATTCTGTCTTAATTATTAAATAATTATTTATGTTGATTAGCTGTAGAAAACCAGCCATATTTTTGACGCTCAGTTGTTTTGTGTGGATATATTCGTACATTCAAATATTTTACTATGGTGAATAAGCAGGGGGTAACTGCTACTTCACAACCAATGTAAAAGCTCAGACTGCCACTATTATACAGTACAAATATAGGAGATTGTGGAAAGGGTGTTAGGGTCTCATCCCTTCACAGGGGGGTGTCTACTGCTGCGGGTCAGGGCTCCAGGTAACAGCAGCCCTTCATTTAGTAACATCAGAGCACACACACACACACACACACACACACACACACACACAAAAAGAAACACTGAAACTACATACAAAAGGGCATTGATTACAAATAGAGAATCTCCTTTTTTATACATATAAGAGGATTGTAAAAACACTGCTTTGAGTAACAACATAATTGTGGTAATAATAATAATAATAACTTATAGTCAGAGCAGCATGCACTGCAAAAAAATGCTTTTCTTACTTTCTTTTGTCTTGTTTCCAGCCAAATATCTAAAAATTCTTAAATCAAGAAGGATTTTCTAGACAAGTAAAAATAATTGTCTTGTTTTCAGAAAAAACAAGTGAGTTTTTGCTTGAAACAAGCAAAATAATCTGCCAATGGGGTAAGAAAAATAATCTTATGTCAAACAGAAAACAAGATTATTTTTAAATCACATATGTTTAACCCACTTCAGACCTGAACAGCAAATTTGTGAAAAAGTTTCTGAAAAAAATAAAAGTAAATGTTCCCAGTTCTTAAAGGCTATAAATGAGACCAAATTTATTTATTTTTAATTTTTATTTAACCTTTATTTAACCAGGCAAGTTAATTAAGAACAAGTTCTTATTTTCAATAACAGCCTGGCAGAAGAATTAATATCTCCTGAGTAACATACAAACATGTATTACAATATATAAACATAAAAGAAAAAAAAAGATAAAAATCTCAGTTAAAACACTTATAGGTTGAGGTCAGAGCACTTACTAGTAATTTTTTAAATGCACATACTGGAATAATTGTCTGTAATTTCAATAACTTTTGTAGCACATTCCAATCATTTGGGGCAGCAAATTCAAATGCAGAATGACCATACATAGTTTTCTTCATAGGAATAGCCAAGGAAATATAATTAGATAATCTAGTTGTGTATATATATATTAAAATGAGGTTTCAGCAACTGTTGAAGATATTCAGGTAAAAAGCCCAGCAGAACTTTATAAATAAAAATATACCAGTGAATTTCCCGTCTTGTATGCAATGATGTCCAGCTCAAAAGGGAGTAATTCGCTATGATGCGTTCTGTAGGGTGCATTAGTAATCAATCAAATTGCAGCATGATACAATACATCGAATTGCTCCAGAACACCTTTATGTGCATTTCTATATACCACATCACCATAATCAAACTGTCACAAATCCAAACCATGAACTTCTCTTCATTCACCTCTAGAGGTCACTCACCCATCACACAGTCAGTCACAGATCACTCAAGGACTACATTTCCCATCATCCACTGCACTAACACAGCTGTCTGCACTGATCACGCACACACCTGAATACAATCTCACAATCACCATCACCCAATCACACACACACACTATATAAACTCTGGACTTCCTGCCACTCACTGCCGAGTATTGTTTAGCCTAGCTACAGTTGACGCGTTTACCAGTTTACCTAGTTTGAATTCCTGTGTTCTGATTCCTGCCTGTGTTCTTAGTTTATTCTCTTTGCCTAGCCCTCTGGATATTGTACGCCGATCGCCGACCCTCGCTTGCCCTTGGATTATTCTTGTGTCTTGCCTCTGCCATACCTGTTTGCTACTGCCCGACCCTGCCTGTATTGACCATGTTTAATAATAAAGCCTTGCAAATGGATCCGCCTGTCTCATGTCTCGTCAGCTCCATAACAGAATACTCGGCCACAAAAGGATCCAGCGGCTTTTCATGTGGATATTGGCCAGGTACGGACATTGCACGGATGTTATTACACCTCGAGCAGGGCTCGCTACCACTCGAGGACTATGTACAAGACTATTTAGACCTCGCCCATTTCTCTGATCTGCCGGACTGTGTACTCATAGACTTCTTTTGTGAGGGCATTAATCAACCGCTGAAGTCTCAGCTAATCCGTGAGGGTCCCCGTTCATCTCTCAGTCAGTTCCTGGACTATGCTTTGCTATGTGTTGGCTCTTCGTTCATTGTGGGGGTCGCGGAGGAACGAGACACCGCACCCAATTGTGTGGACACAGCCACGCTAGATCACGCTCACAAAATGGCGGCAACAACAACACCCCGTAGCGGCATTGCGGCCAATCACAAGCCAGGTCAGTTCCCAGCTGATGTTAAAGAGTCAAGTCAAGTCACCGCTGATGTTAAAGAGTCAAGTCAAGTCACCGCTGATGTTAAAGAGTCAAGTCAAGTCACCGCTGATGTTAAAGAGTCAAGTCAAGTCACCGCTGATGTTAAAGAGTCAAGTCAAGTCACCGCTGATGTTAAAGAGTCAAGTCAAGTCACCGCTGATGTTAAAGAGTCAAGTCAAGTCACCGCTGATATTAAAAAGCCAGGTCAAGTCACCGCTGATATTAAAAAGCCAGGTCAAGTCACCGCTGATGTTAAGGAGTCAAGTCAAGTCACCGCTGATGTTAAAGAGTCAAGTCAGGTCACCGCTGACGTTGAAGAACCAAGTCAAGTCACAGCCTATGTTAAAAGGTCAAGTCAAGCCACAGTTGATCGTCACAAGTCAAGCCAAAGCACAGTTGATCGTCACAAGTCCAACCAAAGCACAGTTGATCGTCACAAGTCAAGCCAAGCCACCAGTGATCTCCGTGAGTCAAGTCAAGCCACAGTTGATCGTCACAAGTCAAGCAAAGCCACAGTTGATCGTCACAAGTCCAACCAAAGCACAGTTGATCGTCTCAAGTCAAGCCAAGCCACCAGTGATCTCCGTGAGTCAAGCCAAGCCACAGTTGATCGTCACAAGTCAAGCCAAAGCACAGTTGATCATCACAAGTCAAGCCAAGCCACAGATGATCGTCACAAGTCCAACCAGAGCACAGTTGATCGTCACAAGTCAAGCCAAGCCACAATTGATCATCACGTGTCAAGCCAAGTCACCTGTGATCTCCGTGAGTCAAGCCAAGCCACAGTTGATCGTCAAGAGTCACGCCAAGCCACAGTTGATCGTCACGAGTCACACCACGTCGCAGCTGACCAGCCCGAGTCACGCCACGTCGCAGCTGACCAGCCCGAGTCACGCCACGTCGCAGCTGACCAGCCCGAGTCACGCCACGTCGCAGCTGACCAGCCCGAGTCACGCCACGTCGCAGCTGACCAGCCCGAGTCACGCCACGTCGCAGCTGACCAGCCCGAGTCACGCCACGTCGCAGCTGACCAGCCCGAGTCACGCCACGTCGCAGCTGACCAGCCCGAGTCACGCCACGTCACAGCTGACCAGCCAGAGTCACGCCACGTCACAGCTGACCAGCCAGAGTCACGCCACGTCACAGCTGACCAGCCAGAGTCACGCCACGTCTCAGCTCCTCAGCCAGAGCCTCTTCACGTCTCAGCTCCTCAGCCAGAGCCTCTTCACGTCTCAGCTCCTCAGCCAGAGCCTCTTCACGTCTCAGCTCCTCAGCCAGAGCCTCTTCACGTCTCAGCTCCTCAGCCAGAGCCTCTTCACGTCTCAGCTCCTCAGCCAGAGCCTCTTCACGTCTCAGCTTCTCAGCCAGAGCCTATTCACGTCTCAGCTCCTCAGTCAGAGCCTCTTCACGTCTCAGCTCCTCAGCCAGAACCTCTTCACGTCTCAGCTCCTCAGCCAGCACCTATCCCACCCAGAGACTCAAGGTCAGTCCTTCAAGTTCTCCGGTTGATATCCAGCGTGAGGGATGCACAGCTGGTGTCTGTACGCACTGCTGGTATCCCCAAATCCACTCACTTCGGTCCTCCTGTTTCTGAACTGATTTCCCTGTCTGAGGCGCTTCCCATGATAGGGATCGCACTATGTTGCATTTGGGCCACATACACCACCACTGTACTGCCCCAGGGGAAGGCATCTGCTGCAGAACCTCCCCAAGCGGTGGTGCGAGCCTCAGCCCCTGGCAAGGTGGTGGCGCCCAGCAATATACTCTCACCCGGTCAGGTTACCACCGTAGAACCTCCAGAGGTGGCGGCGTTAGCTGCAGAACCTCCAGAGGTGTCGGTGGTATCCTCCTGTAAACTCTCGCCCTGTCCTGTCACGGCTATGGAGGCCGTCTGTGAGCTCTCGCCCTGTCCTGTCACGGCTAAGAAGGCCGTCTGTGAACTCTCGCCCTGTCCTGTCACGGCTATGAAGCCCGTCTGTGAGCTCTCACCCTGTCCTGTCACGGCTAAGAAGGCCGTCTGTGAGCTCTCATCCTGTCCTGTCACGGCTATGGAGGCCGTCTATGAACTCTCACCCTGTCCTGTCACGGCTATGGAGGCCGTCTATGAACTCTCACCCTGTCCTGTCCCGGCCATGGAGGCCGTCTGTGAACTCTCGCCCTGCCCTGTCATGGCTAAGAAGGCCGTCTGTGAGCTCTCATCCTGTCCTGTCACGGCTATGGAGGCCGTCTATGAACTCTCACCCTGTCCTGTCCCGGCCATGGAGGCCGTCTGTGATTCCCTGTCCGGCCCTGTCATGGCTACGGAGGCCGTCTATGAACTCTCGCCCTGTCCTGACACGGCTAAGGAGGCCGTCGGTGATTCCCTGTCCGGCCCGGTCATGGCTACGGAGGCCGTCTGGGATTTCCTGTCCTGCCCTGGCACGGCCCCTGAGATCGTGAAGGCTCTCCCTGTGTTGTCTGCCTCTGTTCTCCCAGTGTTGTCTGTCTCTGCTCTCCCTGTGTTGTTTGTCCTTATTCTCCTCTGCTTCCAGGTCCTGTCAGGGTTACCTGCCCAGTCTGCTTCCCTGCGGGGAGCTCTGGTCCCGTCTGCTCCGCCCTGGTGGGCTCCAGGTCCGTCCGCTCCGCCCTGGTGGGCTCCAGGTCCGTCCGCTCCGCCCTGGGGGGCTCCAGTCCTGCCTGCTCCGCCCTGGGGGGCTCCAGTCCCGTCCACTCTGCCCTGGTGGGCTCCAGGTCCGTCTGCTCCGCCCTGGGGAGCTCCAGTTCTGTCTTCTCCGACCTGGTGGGCTCTGGGTCCATCTGCTCCGCCCTGGTGGGCTCCAGATCTGCCTGCTCCACCCTGGTGGGTTCCAGTTCCATCCTCTCCGCCCTGGCTTCCACATGGACCTGGCCCTCCGTCCCTCCCCCTGTTCCGCCTCCGCTCCACCGCCCTCCTAGGACTGTTTAGGAGCGTCTGGAAGCCGCTCCTTGGGGGGGGGGGCTATGTCACAAATCCAAACCATGAACTTCTCTTCATTCACCTCTAGAGGTCACTCACCCATCACACAGTCAGTCACAGATCACTCAAGGACTACATTTCCCATCATCCACTGCACTAACACAGCTGTCTGCACTGATCACGCACACACCTGAATACAATCTCACAATCACCATCACCCAATCACACACACACACTATATAAACTCTGGACTTCCTGCCACTCACTGCCGAGTATTGTTTAGCCTAGCTACAGTCGACGCGTTTACCAGTTTACCTAGTTTGAATTCCTGTGTTCTGATTCCTGCCTGTGTTCTTAGTTTATTCTCTTTGCCTAGCCCTCTGGATATTGTACGCCGATTGCCGACCCTCGCTTGCCCTTGGATTATTCTTGTGTCTTGCCCCTGCCATACCTGTTTGCTACTGCCCGACCCTGCCTGTATTGACCATGTTTAATAATAAAGCCTTGCAAATGGATCCGCCTGTCTCACGTCTCGTCAGCTCCATAACACAAACAAAGGCAAAACAGTGGTTTCAACAAGATATTTCTTGGCTGACGTGGTAGACACGGATCTATTTCGGAAAAAAAAAAACTAAGTCTAGATTTAACTTTCTTCTGGAGATTAGTTATGTGTATAGTAAAAGTCAAGGAGCTATCAAGCCAGATTCCGATGTATTTATATGAAGATACTACCTCAATTTTTGCCCCATCCGAAGTTATAATGTCTTTATTTTGTTGTTTTTTTCCAAGCCACATTACTTTTGTTTTTGTGCTATTTAAAATTAAATTCAGTTCATTAAAAGCTTCTTGAATATTATTAAAACTATCATGTGCCTGTTTTAGAACTTCATATGACGATCCCACAGCATAAAGAATAGTATCAAATAATACTAATAAAAATGTCACTCTTTAATTGTAAATCAGGTGGAAACAGTTGTACTTCACAAACAATACACCAACATGAAATAAAAATAATAACAATAATAATAATACAAATTGTTGATTTCTTCTCAAGGTTACAAACATGAACATTATAAAAAAAAATTTTTTTTTGAGGTTATTGTTTTATAGATTGCATGTATAACAAACGAAACATCTTGGGAATTAATCAGTACGGTCATGTTAGGCATTTACTGTGCATATCTTTCTCTTTTAAGATCACAAACATGAACAGTATAACATTTCAACTTTAATTTTAAGATTTTTGCTTTATAGATTGCACATTTGTTTATTTATAACAAACTAAACATTTTGGGACTCAAAGTGGTCATGTTGCAGACATTTTCATTGTGTGCATCTTCGAAACAGTTTCTCTTTGACACAAAGCAGTAGTGCACCTTGCACTTAGAATACCCTTTTTTCATAACAGACTGGCAATTTGCATCAATGCTGCTTATTTTTTCTCATTATAATTTGGCATGTGGTCCACATATCTGTTTGGCCTCCATTGCCCTTCTCTTTTGTCCAGCTACATCATGTGGAGTTGGACTGGCACTGCCTGTGTTACATTTACTTGGCCTCATTCGTAATTTTTTATTTAGTTTTTTAACCATATGGCTTCCCAGCAAACACAAGCACTTTAATTTTGAATTCAAGGTGATCCATGATTTTTTTGTGGCTGAGTTCCCTTGCTTTCATTGTGACACCAAGCTTATCCACCCATCCCATGGCCTTGTGTTTCAGGGCTGGCCAACGTCGTTTAGTAGTTATTAGAAACAATCTTGTAGTTAAGAACCTGGATTCTCTGGCACAGGTGGGTGACAGAGCTTAATGCCTAAACAGAAGCTTAATGCCTAAAAACCTATTTTCTTCACTCAGAGAGCTCTGGTGTGGCACCTTGATAGATGAGGAAATCATAAGCAAGCCCAATTTTGCCACAGAGGAAATCTTGACTCTCATCACATCTTGACTTCCCATGGTGTAGCTATCCCTCTGAGGTCTTCCTCATTGCAGCTGCATGCAGCCTCTCCTTATGGTCAGGTGAGAGAAAATATCATTTACCTGATAAGAAACCAATAAAATCATTGAGATGTTCTCACTAATATAGCGAAACAAACTATGTGTGTTAACAGACAGGATCAACTGATGTTGGTAACATGTTGGCAGCTGGGGCACATGCAGGGTCATGCTGACTTGGAAGGGTTCTTAGAGCAGCCTATGCCCCATACCATGTAGAACGGCATCAAGTGTGTTATTAAGTAGTCCTAAGTTTTATATTTTTACAAGAGTTTATAAGAGTTATGATTATGTATTCCAGGGAGCCCCCCCTAGCAATACACATTTTATATGTCTCCCTCATTTAACACACCTGATACAACAATCAGCTCATTAACAGAGACATGAATCAGGTGTGTTAGATGAGGGAGACATTGCTGGGGTGCTCCAGGACAGGTTTGAAAACTTCTGGTGTATGTCATGCACATGTATGCCTAATGCCTATGCTGACCAAAGTTAATGAGGCATTCTTTTACACACTTTTATTTAGTTTTTATCTTTCAGTTAGTTCTATCAGACCACTTTTGTTCATTTGAGTCAATACTTTGTCTCTTGAGGTGACTTGTGTCAGGAAGAGTAAGTAAGGTGTAACATAAACCACTGTCAGTGTAACTCACGGCATTATCCACCTCTTTTGTTGCACAGCTTGGAAGTAAACCTCCAGTAATGCCATGATTTACGAGAGGTCTGCTTCCAGTAAAAGGAGCCTAAATAAGTACAAGAGCTAATTAATTAGACTGACGTTTGAATGCATATTAATTCAGCTGCAAAAGTTTGATATTGTTTATGGTTGTAGTTTGAAATGTGGGACTTCATAAATGTTGAAACAATTGAAAACCCACAAAAAAATTGCAACGTAATTGTGAAGCCACATAAAAATCCATGCCACTGTCAAAGTTAGGGTGACCATATTTTGGTTTAAAAAAAAAAAGAGGACAGTGGGGGCAGGATGCAGACTTGTGGGTTTTGAGTTTTAGGGGGTTAAAGTAGCCCCCAAAGTAGCGCAATGACCATATCGCAAATATCAAAACTCAAAATATATAATTTCCATATCTAAAATACATATTTTACAGTCACCATTATGCAGATTGATCATAAACAGCTAAAAGGCTTCCTAACAGTGGCCATCCTTCACAAAATGTAACATCTACCACAGTTTTATGATAGGTAGAATGCAAAATGTTTCAATTTCCATCATTTCAGTCAAATGTAATTTATGCATTATCTCAAACCTTTAACCAATGGGAGAAAATCAATCCTCAGCAAAAATGCAGATTTTGCAACACTGTGATTTAAATAGATCCAAAGTGATTTAAATACTCTGCATATTAATAGTGGCTCCCTGATGCGTGAAAATTATATGCTATATTAGAATGTTTGCGTGAGCAGGCAGTAATGGTCAGAAATTGAGCAGGGCTTTAATACAAAAATGCACACAATGAATGGCGACTGTAGAAAGCAGAAGCCAAATCCCGGACATTTTGTGTGATTCCTGTCCGGATGCATTTTTTTAGGTCCAAAAATAGGACGTATGGTCACCCTAGTCAAAGTACACTTTCAATAAACATATGGTTCCCTAAACTGTGAACTGACAAGTTAAAGTTGTTCAAATGAAGTAGGGCTGTGCAATTAATCGAATGCGATAGTCATGCGCATCTCATCAGTAAAGCCGGTACTGTGATTAGTTGTAAATCTCCATCACGTGCTTTCAGATGGAGCAGCATTTACTACAGAGCCGTAGTTCACTGACAAGCTACGCAATATCACGTTCATTATGGCAGGCGAATCGTCTAATCACAGTACCGGCTTTACTGACGAGAGGCGCATGAATATCACATTCGATTAATTGCACAACCCTAAAATTAAGCACCTCTTGTTCTTTGAGTCAAATTCTTTCACTCCATTGTGGTCTATCAGGATGAGTTGTTTTTTGCTTCTTAAAGGGATACTCCACCCCAAAATGAAAATTTTGTCATTAATCACTTACCCCCATGTCGTACACAATTTAAGATAGTTTGGATGAAAACCAGGAGGCTTGTGACTGTCCCATTGACTGCATAGTAAATTGCACTGTCAGGGTCCATACAGCGTAGCTTTATTTTTAAATATTCATTTTGGAGAATATCCACTGGATGCAAGCAGCTTACACTCTTGTGTGTCAGCCGCGCCACAAAGATACGTCTTCTACGCTTGTTTACGCTTTGAATTGAATGAAAACAGCGCATCTGTGTGGCGCGGCTGACACATAGGAGACGAATTGTTGAATAAAGTCGTATTTTTTTTCTTTGCGCAGAAAAGGTGTTCTTGTCGATTCATTAAATTCAGATTGAACCACTGATGGCAGATGGACTATTCTGACAATGCTTTTCATACTTTTATGGACCTTGACAGTGCAATTTACTATGCAGTCAATGGGACAGTCACAAGCTTCCCGGTTTTCATCCAAAATATCTTAAATTGTGTTCCGAAGACGAACGAAGCTTTTACGAGTTTGGAATGACATGGGGGTAAGTGATTAATGACAACATTTTCATTTTGGGGTGGAGTATACCTTTAAGGCATCTTTTACTTTGCTCTAGACACTGACCTCGTGCTCAGTGAATGGCTAATTGCTGTTCACAAGCTTCCCACTCTGTAACTCTCCCAGGCGGACCGTCCTGGAATATATAACAACCACATTTAGGGTCATTCATAATGATGAACATGCAAGATTACATGTAAAAAAAAAATAATAATTTCCTCATATGGTTAGGGCATGGAATTTCTAAAAAGAAAATTAACTTACCTTGTAAAGTAATTCAAGGTTTGGATCCTGGGTGGCGGAGAGGGATTTGCTGAACCGGCAATCCTGGAGAATGAAACTGGCTCCTCGAGGAAGGAGTAGGATATGGATGGCCCAGAGGTAGCAATGCTAACAATTCTGTTGGGTACAGCCCCAGACCCATGTACCTCATAGTGAGCCTTGTCTCTGAGATCCAATAAACTGAAGTGGCCATCCACTGTGGGAAACACTGCCACATTATATCATCAGTGAGGTACAGGCTCTGGCTGGGTTTTCTTAGGTCAGCACAACCTGCAAAATGGAATTAACCATAGTCTTTATTATCTAGATAAGTATATGCACAGCACTATCATCTGCCAGTTTATTAGGTTCACCTAGTTAAAACTAATGTAATCTAAATTAATATTCCTTCAGTAAATCATGACTAACTGTAATGCAAAAGTGAGAGGCGTTGCCACAACCGTATGATCATTCTGGGAGATGCAGTTTGTGGTGTTATTGAACTGCATAGGTGCATAGCAAACATAGGTGTTTCTGTCATTGAGCTGAGCCAAATTTATTTAAAAGGGGTGAACAAAGTAACAGAAACACCTGTTTATACAACAAAATACAGCTCAACAGCACTGATCCAGGCCCGGTTCTATGGGCGAACTAGAGTGTACTAAGCAAAACAAACAAAAGCAAGAGCACCCCCTTGGCAAATAAGAGTTTTGTCCAGCGCTGAGTTCTGCACTCTGCTCATCTCATCATAAAAGTGTAAGATAATTTAAATAATATAATTCTGGAACAGGGCCTGTTCGGAACAACTCATGTCTGTCCATCAATCACAAAAGCAATATAGCTGTCAGATAAAAATGTCGAGTAAGACCGTCAAACTTTTTAATGATGTGCCTAAGCGGCTGGAAGATAAAGTTTTCACATTTCACAACAGACTGTTTTGATAATTATTCTAAACATCCTGATGGTTTTTCACAATATTTTTATTGAAAGATATGTCAGTGCCAAGCATTTTGTCCTCGGAGACTACACGGATACATGCCAAATTTTGTCATGAAACTCTAGATGGCGCAGACTGATAGGTCCTTAACGTAGACTGATGATATTCACAGTGTTAAACGACTTTGCACAAGCTGATTGGTTCATTTTGCATACCTAGCCAATGAGGTTGCTGCTTTACATTTAAATGGCTGGTTAGCAGGGATGGGCAACTTTGATAGTGATGAAGGCCAGCACTTTTTCTCCACATCCACACACCTTTTACACCTTTTTATTGAAGGAAACCAAAGTATAATTAATTTGTTTTTAAAGATTTTATTAACTAAAATTTTTGTATAAACAATAATAAACAGATGTCTCATTTTAAATAAACACTAAAAACCGAGATGACAAATTTACTTCAGCCAGAAATTTACTTTTGCAATGGTTAAATAAATGTTCAGCTATATCTTCAAAAGATTTTTTAACTTTGGCACATTTTTTTCTCTATATAGTGGTGATATGGGAAGGAAATAATAGGAAATTTTGTAAATTCTGTTATGCTAGCATGTGGAAATGTTTGTATAGTGTTACAATTAACCCCGCATTTGTGCCCCGCTCAACCCGTACATGTGAAATGCTTTTTACAGACAGTTTATGGATTAAATGCATATGAAGGAACGAAAACAACAAACTCTTTATCTCTCGGAAAGATACAGCGCCGAGTTCAAACAGACGATAGAAATTAATGAACAGCCTACCAGATACAGTTTTCGCAACATTTGAATTTTCCGGTGTATGCAATCTCATGCAGAACACAGCGCAGTGAAGTGAGCAAGTTTCTTCTCATTAATAATGCGGACCGAGCATTTTAATAATGAACCGTCTCTCTGAGACCCTCACTGTTATTACAACTTGTGCGCGTCCGCGCTTCAAACACGCAACGCATGTTTTAAATCCCGGCCTTTGCGATTCGAAAATCGCACTGAGCAATATCGCAATTCGTAATTAATCTTTGTATATCGTCCAGCCCTAGGAACTGTGTGTGTGTCATTTAGCTGCCGCCAAGTGGCTTTGTGCGACCCACCTTGTCCCACTCTGCGACCCACAGTTTGAAAACCCCTGCTCTAGAGGACACTCTATCCCATACCTTTGCCACTCTATCCCAGACTCCATTTCCTATAACCCCTGCCTAGGAACTGATTAAGTTGCACCCTTTCACCCACTCATTGTTGCTTATTGTTTATTTGTAACATTATTCCTACCCTATTTGTAACATTATTCCTACCCGTCCTAGTTTCCATGTTTCGCCTGTGTTTTTTCTTGTTTTCCTAGATTACTGGTTTACCTGTTTTTGTGTGATTGTTTGCTGGCTGCCCTGACCATTGCCTGTTATTGAATTACTCTTTTGTCTTTGCCTTGGATGATATTGTTTGCTGGGGTTCGACCCTGCCTGTATGACCACACCTTGCTTAAATAAAGCCTGCACTTTGATCCTCTAACTCTGTTGTCACGCTCCACGTTACAGAATACACAGCCACACCCAGACCCAGCTTTATTGAACAACCCAAACCAGTCATGGACCCAACAGTAAGAATCATCTGCCTGCATCAAGGTAATCGGGCCCTATATTATTAAGCCAGTTATAGTGGCTAGCCAGCAAAGTTTCAGTTTCGTTTTCTGATAGCCCTGGGTTTTAGGCACCAAGAAAGTGGTTTGACTTTTAAAAGTGTTCATCGCCATGAAACGTTTTCAGGATAAATAACCAGCAGACAAATATCACAGAAAATTATGCTTAATAAATCAAGAAAAGTGGAAATTGTGATCAAGATTAAAATAATGCAGTGCATGATGAAAATGATCTGAAATGAACCAACACTGAACTGTCTCCACAGTTGAGTTCCCATAAATAATTTTTCTGCTATTTTCTTGTTAATCACTGTGAAGCGGCATTGACACAATCTGTATTGTAAAGTGCTATAGAAATAAAGGTGACTTGACTTGATAGTGTCACAAATCCAAGCCATGAACTTCTGGTCATTTACCTCTAGAGGTCACTCACCCATCATATGGACTTTCACACCACACAGTCAGTCACAGATCACTCAAGGACTACATTTCCCATCATCCACTGCACCAACACAGCTGTCTGCACTGATCACGCACACACCTGAAAACAATCTCACAATCACCATCACCCAATCACACACACACACACACTACATAAACCCTGGACTTTCTCCCACTCACTGCCGAGTATTGTTAGCCCAGCTACTTTCTAAGCGTTTCCCAGTTTCCTAGTTAGATTCCTCGTGTTCTGATTCCTGCCCGTGCTCCTGGTTTATTCTCTCTGCCTAGCCCTCTGGATTAAGTTTGCCGATCGCCGACCCACGCTTGTCTAGGACTATTCGCTGCCCTGTCTTTGTCATACCTGTTTGCCACTGTCCGACCCTGCCTGTTTTGACCATGTTCTATAATAAAAGCTTGCAGATGGATCCGCATGTCTCACGTCTCGTCAGCTCCGTAACAGAATACTCGGCCACAAAAGGATCCAGCGGCTTTCCATGTGGATATTGGCCAGGTACGGACATTGCATGGATGTTGTTACACCTCGAGCAGGGCTCGCTACCGCTCGAGGACTATGTACAAGACTATTTAGACCTAGCCCATTTCTCTGATCTGCCGGACTATGTACTCATAGTCTTCTTTTGTGAGGGCATTAATCAGCCGCTGAGGTCTCAGCTAATCCGTGAGGGTCCCCGTTCATCTCTCAATCAGTTCCTGGACTATGCTTTGCTATGTGTTGGCTCTTTGTTCACTGTGGGGGTCGCGGAGGAACGAGACACCGCACCCAATTGTGTGATCACAGCTGCGCTAGAGCACGCTCACAAAATGGCGGCCACAACAACACCCCGTAGCGTCATTGCTGCCAGTCACAAGCCAAGTCAAGTCCCAGCTGATGTTAAAGAGCCAAGTCAAGTCGCCGCTGATGTTAAAGAGCCAAGTCAAGCCACAGCCTATGTTAAAAAGCCAAGTCAAGTCGCCGCTGATGTTAAAGAACCAAGTCAAGTCACAGCCTATGTTAAAAAGCCAAGTCAAGCCACAGCCTATGTTAAAAAGCCAAGTCAAGTCGCCGCTGATGTTAAAGAAACAAGTCAAGTCACGGCCTATGTTAAAAAGCCCAGTCAAGCCACAGCCTATGTTAAAAAGCCAAGTCAAGTCGCCGCTGATGTTAAAGAACCAAGTCAAGTCACGGCCTATGTTAAAAAGCCCAGTCAAGCCACAGCCTATGTTAAAAAGCCAAGTCAAGTCGCCGCTAATGTTAAAGAACCAAGTCAAGTCACAGCCTATGTCAAAAGGTCAAGCCAAGCCACAGTTGATCGTCACGAGTCAAGCCAAGCCACAGTTGATCGTCACGAGTCAAGCCAAGCCACAGTTGATCGTCACGAGTCAAGCCACAGTTGATCGTCACAAGTCAAGCCAAGCCACAGTTGATCGTCACAAGTCCAACCAAAGCACAGTTGATCATCAGAAGTCAAGCCAAGCCACCAGTGATCTCCGTGAGTCAAGCCAAGCCACAGTTGATCGTCACGAGTCAAGCCAAGCCACAGGTGATCGTCACGAGTCAAGCCAAGCCACAGTTGATCGTCACGAGTCACGCCAAGCCACAGTTGATCGTCACGAATCCAACCAAAGCACAGCGCTCCAGCCAGAGTCTCTTCGTGCCTCAGCTCTCCAGCCAGAGTCACACCACGTCTCGGCTCATCATCCAGAGTCACACCAAGCCACTGTGGATCATCATGAACTCACCCAACTCACAGCTGACCAGCCAGAGTCACGCCACATCACAGCTGCCCAGCCCGAGTCACGTCACGTCGCAGCTCCTCAGCCAGAGCCTCTTCACGTCTCAGCTCCTCAGCCAGAGCCTCTTCACGTCTCAGCTCCTCAGCCAGAGCCTCTTCACATCTCAGCTCCTCAGCCAGAGCCTCTTCACGTCTCCGCTCCTCAGCCAGAGTCTCTTCACGTCTCAGCTCCTCAGCCAGAGCCTATTCCACCCAGAGATTTAAGGTCAGTCCTTCGAGTTCCCTGTTTGATATCCAGCGTGAGGGATGCACCGCTGGTGTCTGTACGCACTGCTGGTATCCCCAAATCCACTCACGTTGGCCCTCCTGTCCCTGAACTGATTTCCCTGTCTGAAGCGCTTCCCATGATAGGGATCGCTTTATGTTGCATTTGGGCTGCGTACACCACCATTGGACTGCCTGAGGTAGCGACGTCCACTGTAATGTCTCCAGAGGTGGCAGCACATGCTGCAGAACCTTCCCAAGCGGTGGTGCTCGCCTCAGCCCCTTGCAAGGTGGTGGCGCCCAGCAATGTACTCTCAGCTGGTCATGTTACCACCGTAGAACCTCCAGAGGTGGCGGCGTTAGCTGCAGAACCTCCAGAGGTGTCGGTGGTATCCTCCTGTGAACTTTCACCCTGTCCTGTCACGGCTAGGAAGGCTGTCTATGAACTCTCGCCCTGTCCTGCCCCGGCCATGGAGGCGGTCTATGAATCCTTGTCCTGCCCTGTCACGGCTAAGGAGGCCGCCTTTGAACTCACGCCCTGTCCTGCCTCGGCCATGGAGGCCGTCTATGAACTCTCGCCCTGTCCTGTCACGGCTAAGGAGGCCGTCTGTGAACTCTCGCCCTGCCCAGTCACGGCTATAGAGGCCGCCTGTGATTCCATGTCCTGCCCAGTCACGGCTATAGAGGCCGCCTGTGATTCCATGTCCTGCCCAGTCGCGGTTGTGAAGGCCGCCTGTGATTCCTTGTCCTGCCCAGTCACGGCTATAGAGGCCGCCTGTGATTCCTTGTCCTGCCCAGTCACGGCTATAGAGGCCGCCTGTGATTCCATGTCCTGCCCAGTCACGGCTGTGAAGGCCGCCTGTGATTCCTTGTCCTGCCCAGTCACGGCTATAGAGGCCGCCTGTGATTCCTTGTCCTGCCCAGTCACGGCTATAGAGGCCGCCTGTGATTCCATGTCCTGCCCAGTCACGGCTGTGAAGGCCGCCTGTGAGTCTTTGTCCTGCCCAGTCACGACTATAGAGACCGCCTGTGATTACATGTTCGGCCCAGTCACGACTATAGAAGCCGCCTGTGATTCCCTGTCCTGCCCTGTCACGGCTATGGAGGCCGTCAGTGATTCCCCGTCCGGCCCTGCCACTGCTATGGAGGCCGTCTGGGATTCCCTGTCCTGCCTTGGCACGGCTATGGAGGCCGCCGGTGATTCCCAGATCTGCTCAGCCACGGCCCCTGAAACCAAGAAGACTCTCCCTGTGTTGTCTGTCTCTACTCTCCCTGTGTTGTCTGTCTCTGCTCTCTCTGTGTTGTCTGTCTCTGTTTCCCCCCAGATCTCAAACTCAGACATGGTTTCCTGCCTGGTCTACGGTCCTACTCCGGTCTGGTGGTCTCTGGTCCTGTCTGCTCCGCCCTGGGGGGCTCCTGTCACGCCTGCTCCGCCATGGGGGGCTCCAGTCCCGTCTGCTCCGCCCTGGGGGGCTCCAGTCCCGTCCGCTCCGCCCTGGTGGGCTCCAGGTCCGTCCGCTCCGCCCTGGGGGGCTCCAGTCCTGTCTGCTCCGCCCTGGGGAGCTCCAGTCCCGTCCACTCTGCCCTGGTGGGCTCCAGGTCCGTCTGCTCCGCCCTGGGGGGCTCCAGTCCTGTCTGCTCTGCCCTGGTGGGCTCCAGTTCTGTCTGCTCCGCCCTGGTGGGCTCCGGGTCCATCTGCTCCGCCCTGGTGGGCTCCAGATCCGCCTGCTCCGCCCTGGTGGGTTCCAGGTTCCATCCTCTCCGCCCTGGCTTCCACATGGACCTGGCCCTCCGTCCCTCCCCCTGTTCCGCCTCCGCTCCACCGCCCTCCTAGGATTGTTTAGGAGCGTCTGGAAGCCGCTCCTTGGGGGGGGCTATGTCACAAATCCAAGCCATGAACTTCTGGTCAATTACCTCTAGAGGTTACTCACCCATCACATGGACTTTCACACCACACAGTCAGTCACAGATCACTCAAGGACTACATTTCCCATCATCCACTGCACCAACACAGCTGTCTGCACTGATCACGCACACACCTGAAAACAATCTCACAATCACCATCACCCAATCACACACACACACACACTACATAAACCCTGGACTTTCTCCCACTCACTGCCGAGTATTGTTAGCCCAGCTACTTTCTAAGCATTTCCCAGTTTCCTAGTTAGATTCCCCGTGTTCTGATTCCTGCCCGTGCTCCTGGTTTATTCTCTCTGCCTAGCCCTCTGGATTAAGTTTGCCGATCGCCGACCCACGCTTGTCTAGGACTATTCGCTGCCCTGTCTTTGTCATACCTGTTTGCCACTGTCCGACCCTGCCTGTTTTGACCATGTTCTATAATAAAAGCTTGCAGATGGATCCGCATGTCTCACGTCTCATCAGCTCCGTAACAGATAGTAATTTACAGTGCACAGCTAACCTGCTCTGGGGTGGTTTATGTTCTGAATAAGATATCTCATACTGAAATTGGACCAATAAACTATGAACAAAGTAACATATGAGTGACACACCTAATTCAGCTCCATTCAAATGGCTTTTGTATTTCTTCACAATCCTGTGGAGATCTCAGTGTAAATTATAAGAGGAAAACATTTTCCCTGATACTTACTAGCATGAAAGAGATAATGGAATCTTAATCCTTTCAACTTCTTAAAGCACATATTTTGTTGAAATGTTAAAATATGTTGAAGCCATGCCTTTACTGTACCACAAATGGTATTTCACGGGTTCAGCTGCCCATTCAGTCCTGCTAGATAATGGTAAACAAACTTGGCTTGCTGTCCTCGAAGGAGACTCAAACCCAAGGCTTTTAAGACCCAAAACGATCTCCCCATGATGCCAGGCAATAAAACAATACTGTAAGTATTTGATAACTAAAGGGCACCTATTCTGAAATTACGTGGTATGTATGATACACAGACAGTAATTTTCAATGTGAGCATAACTTACAGCTGTATGTACATGTAGGTAAACGGAAAGAATGTGCAAAGTTTTGGGGATAAGGGGGTAATGACTTGGAAAATTAAAAGTATTTATACTGTTAGTATTTCATAAGTAAGGTGTAACTATTCTAAGATTACGTGGTATGCATGACCTACTGTGTTTGGCAACAATATTATGATGATTACATATTATTCACACAATAGCAATAAATTATTCATAATTCATTGATTCTTCCTAATTTCTCTTTTTCATTTTTTAAATTTTCCTTTCTAAAATAGCCTACCGATTATATACATATTATATATGTATATATAGTCAGTTTTGTGGACATACACAGAGATCAGTCATTAGTCAGGTGGCGACAGCATTTGACCACTGGATTTACAAAAATCATTTCAGGTTTAAGAAGGGTTTCAACATTGCATCAACTAATGATGAACACATTCATTTTTATTTGAATTATTACTCTGTAGGTTTTTTAACCATGTATTATTAATTATAACTAATTAAAATGCACATATTCATGTTATTTCTTAGTTACATGTAGTGCAGGCATTCCAAAACTTTTTGTCATCTAAACCTTATTCACCAAATATATTTGCTTTAAGTACCCCTGAGATTTTAAAATAAATATTTTAGTAATTAAGTATCAAATTTGCATGTTCACGGTTTCTTTGATGTTGATTAATGATCACATGGCATCCAGGTAAATAAAAATATTTAATATTTTTTAGCAAGTGTTTTATTTAAAACAAAGACTATAGAAATACAAAGACGGTTCACCCTATACTTATGAACTGAGGCGCACAATGTGGAATAATAGTCCCACCTTCTAAATGAAAGAGCCAAATTTCCCATAGAAACCTGACTAGACATGAGCATTGGCTGGTCTAGCCTGAAAAAGACGCTTTTTAAACGCTATTTGAGCATAAGAAACAACATTCATGGGGCAATTCATTTCAGATTTTTGTTGCTGATTTGACATATGTAATTTAGTTGTGAATTCAGCGAGCTGTTTTTGAGATTTCAGGATTCCTCCATTCATTAAGATAGGTCTGGTACGAGCTGCCCGGAGGCGTTGCAAATATGGCTCACTTGCATGAGTTTTATCACTGAGGTGATATGTAAATGTATTTTTACAGACGTCCATATGAGCAACAATTACCGTCCGAATTCAGTTGACACGGAATGACCCACAATGGTATTTATCAACCTGACCTTTAAATGCTCGTTGGCCTTCACAGATCATTCAATCTTTCTCTGCGTCGTCACTTCACTAACATCTCTGATGCAGAGTTGGATGAAAGAGTTAACCAGGTGGTCTCCAATAATGATTCACTTGGTCCAGAGACTGTACGAGCACGACTTTTTGGAGAAGGCCTACTGGTACAAAAGAGGCGTGTTCGTCAAAGTATGCTCCGGACCAACCCAGAAGGGGCTGCATGCAGAGCCACGTCTTCCAGACTGCACAGGCGGACATATCGAGTTGCAGGGCCAAATTCTTTATGGCATCTGGATGGCAACCACAAGCTCATTAGGTGAGTTATAGGTTTTTTCATTATTCATTTTACTTGAAAGCTAAAACCAAGCATGAAGGGAGACATTTGTTTATTAGTTGTAAATGATTCATTTTAATTTCAATCAATGGTAGACTTGTTTTAGCCCAATATTAATTCTCCAATTCATATATTGTGTAATACTGCATTTCATTTTCAGATGGAGAATTGTTATTCACGGGGCCATTGATGGATTTAGTAGACTGGTCACATTTTTGGAAGCATCCAACAACAACAGAAGCAGCACTGTGATGGAGAAGTTTGTTAAGGCTGTTGATCAGTACGGTGTGCCGTCAAGAGTCCGCTGTGACCAAGGTGGAAAGAACAATGCGGTTTGCCTTTTCATTGAGGTTTTTCGAGGATCCGCCAGGGGAAGTGCTTTGAGGGGAAGGATCACCCATAATCAGCGAATAGAGAGACTGTGGGGAGATGTTTGGAGAGGTGTTGTTAATGTGTACCATTCTCTGTTCACCCTTTTGGAAGGTGATGGAGTAGTAGATTGCAACAATGAGAAGCATCTTTGGGTGCTCCATTACATCTACCTTCCCCGAATAAACCGAGACTTGAATCTTTTTGTGAACCAGTGGAACCATCACTGCCTGAGAACGGCAAGGTACATGTCACCGTATCAGATCTTTGTGCACGGCTGTCTTCGCCTACAGGCCCAAAATCTGACTGGGATCCAGGGAGTGTTTGGTGCTGATGAGCAGCCAGCTCAACTGGAGGCAGAAGTGCTCTACTCACCTCAGCTACCAGCTTTTAGCTGGCCAGACAGCGTTGAGGTCCCCTTGAATGAATATTGCCTGGACAATGACCACTTGGCTGAACTTCACAATGTGTTGATCCCTTGGGAGGACAAAGAGACGGCGGTGGAGTGGACCTCTTGCAAGAGGTCATTACATTCCTTGACTCCCTGTAATTACTTTTTTCCTTTTGTACAGTATTTTTGTTTTTTGTACAGTACCTCTCTTCTTTCCCATTTCTATTAATCATTCACATCAGGTTTTTATGTCTAATGCATTCAGGTGTTCTGTTTTTTTGTAATTATATTTCCTAGAAATGTAATGTCTCATTCAGTATGCTGTCTAGCAGGTGTCCAATCAATTTTTTCATCTAGTAGTTACAGATGTGCTTAGATCTTCAGGTTTCATCTCACAATTCAGTTTACTTGATATCTGTAACATTTATAAGACAGTGATTTCATGTGTGCAACTCAATAAAACCATGACAATATCCAATATTTGGGCCTGTTTATTATTGTTTTAATATGACCTGGGCCCGTATTTACAAAATATCTTAAGGCTAAAAGTAGCTCATAACTTTCCGATTTAGGAGAAAATATTAATGGGTGTATCAATCCTAAATTTAGGACTCCTACATTTTTGCTCTAAGATTATTTCACAATGCAGTTTAGCGCTAAAACTAGCTCCTAAATCTGTGGAATATTAGGAGTAGTGAAGAATCACTATTAAGACCAAACCACAATCTAGGCCTATCCTCCCCTGCTGAAGAAAACAATAGAAACCATCACGAATTTTAATGGTTTCCACTACAAATATCATTACAAACGGTTTGCTGTTGTGTGTTTTGGGATATGTTCCATTAGAATTTTGTGGTTTTAACAAACCAACAATAGTAGGCGACCAATTACCAGTAGAGACCAACAGGCACCATTACAGTTACCATTAAAACCAGTACAATTCCCATTATGACCAATAAAACCATTAAAATTTCTGTTATGTTTTCAGTTGTTTTTTTTCCAGCCGGGCTAAACTGGCTGTTGCCGGCAATCATACCATAAACATTTTAGAAACACGCTGCATTTATTTGCACACATATGTTTTCCCATGCATCTTTTTTGGTTTTGAAGGTTATCCCAACTTAAAATTTTCCTTTGATTATATCCTTGTTTTCATTAACAAGTTGGGCAAGAATTAACAGCTGTTCTTGCGTCCATTTTGGTTTTCTTTTAAGTTTGCATGCTATATATAAGCCATGATTATTCTACTCAGTTAATTAAAAAGTTGTTTAATGCATATCTGTTAACTGTTTACGAGAAGCACACATGTAAGAGGCTGACAATTAGCTGAACATATACTTGTTTAATTAGTGACACTTAGCCATTTTAAAATTTTTATTATAAAACGGATAGTTCCGGTCCTATATATATATATATATATATATGATATAATTATTATAGTATTATAATTATTATATTATATGTCTAGTTGTAACCTATATATGCTCATTGTTAATTTTTATTAATTTTTAAAGTCATTGTTCAATCTACATTTTTGAATAAATCCTGCCGTTTTATCTGTTTGGTGATGTGCTTCAGCAGAACGCCACACCAATAGGTGGTGCTAAAGCTCCACACTTCAATACAATACAGTTGAATACAAAACGGCGCGTTAACGCTCAAGTTAGTGTTAACATGAAACGTGTTAAGCCGTAGTACCACACGTTTTGGCCCAAACGGCCTTCCATAGTCTATTACACGCTTTGGCGTGATACCGGGTTGCTAATTTAGCCTTTTACATGGCTAATTTAACTTTTTTTTTCTAAAAGCCAATTTCACTTAGATAGTTCCTGTACAATCTATCATACATTACAGAGCATATTAAATGATCATTAAAAAAAATGTGATCATGCTGCAATCTTTTGAAAGGATTGCCCCTCACACACTCCTGCACTAATCATTGCTTAAGGATCAAAGCCTGAGTTGACAGAGAAAGATGATGAGCTGCATTGTGGTACTAATAAAGTCTGATTGCATTCATTTGGTTTCGTCAACTCAACACTAATCCCTTTGATTAATCATATAAAATCCTAATATTATTATTAAAATGTAATCATTTTAACTAACTGATTGATTTAAATCAATTATTAAAAATATTATTCCATATCCTGCTGTGGTGTTCTTAAAACAAGGAGCAATTTGAAGACTATAAAAAAAATATATAGTAAATTTATCTGTGTGGTTTTTAATCCTGTACATCCCGCTCTGTACATTTTGCTCCCTTATCTAACGCACCAGATTCAGAACATCAGCTCTTTAGGAGAAACTTGTTAAGTGTGTCAGATTAGAGAGACAAAATACAAAATACATTTCGGGGGATCTCCATGACCTAGATTAAGAACCACTGGGCTATGCTATATATTATGTAAAATAATCATATATATATATATATATATATATATATATATATATATATATATATATATATATATATAAAACATTACATTATAAAACAAAAAAAATTATTGCTTGCTCAGCATTTTAAGGCAAATGTTAAAAACACTAAATACAAAATTACAATGAAACAAAAGCACAGACTAAATGTAAACTGGTACGAGGAACATGCACTCATATGAATGCAGTAGATATATTACATTTATATCCTTTATAGTCCCTTTACTATTATTGCTCTAATAAAATACAGTTACTTGTTTTAAATGTCTCTGCATAACCAGAATATACATTGGTGTCCATGTCACATTGATTTTGCCACAATACAACATTTGATAATCATTTAAAAAGCAGCTTTAGAGAAAGTCATACCATTGTTAAATGTCGTCAAATCACCCAGTCCTAAAGGGGCATTATATCATTATTTATATTTATATATATATATATATATATATATATATATATATATATATTTATACTGTATATATATATATATATATATATTTATACTGTGTATATATATATATATATATCATTATTATATATCATTATAATGACTTATAATGTTATTTAGTTAAAGTTGCAGTCCGTAAGTTTTGCCTCTTTGTCGCCGTCTATGTTTGAAAACCTGGAATTGCAGTTACTTGCGGAATTATCTTGCTTGCGTGGGGTTGTACTCTGGCACAGCTCCAGCGCGGATGAATCTAATGTTTTGAGGTTGTCACGAATCCGGTTCATGGTCTTCAGTCCACTCATCATCAGAGGTCGCCCTTCCATCATATTGACTCTTGCACCACACAGACTGTCGCACGTCACACCGGACTGCATTTCCCATCACCCATTGCACTGATCACACAACTGTCATCAATCACACGCTGCACTGATCACACAGCTGTCACCAATCACACGCTCACCTGAGAGCTATTACACACACCATATAAAACACATTCAGTTACTTTCACAGATCGCCGAGTATTGTTCTGCGTTTAGCACTCTCCAAGTGTTAGCTGCCTTACCGAGCCATTCTGTGTTTGTTTAGTTCCAGTATTGTCTAGCGTTTATCACTCTCCTAGTGATAGCTACATTACGGAGCCCTTCCGTGTTTTCTAAGTCTAAGTTTAGTTTATTTTGTTTATAGCCTCGATTTCTGATTCCTGCCCGTGTATCTTGGATTGACCCTTGTCTCGCCGTTCGGACTCTGTTTATACCTCGTTTGGATTATTGCTCAGGTTATCGGACTACCCCTCTTCTCAAGCCCTCTGGATATCGTTCGCCGATCAAAGACCCATGCTTGCCCTAGGATTACTCTGTGTCTTGCCCATGCCATACTTGTTTGCTGTTGTTCGACCCTGCTTGTGTTTATGACCACGTCTCTGAATAAAGCCTTGCAAATGGATCCGCACGTCTCACGTCTCGTTCACCCCGTTACAGAGGTAAATGTGTGGCATCAGTCAACGCACCTGTGTGGATATTTACTGTACATCGCAATCACATATTAGTCTACGTCTTGGAATATATGACCCAAATAAGAATTTTCACCAGATATTGTCATCTGAGCAAGTAAGTTACAAGTCTGCCATGTTTGTTTTGACCAACTGTGGGAAAAAGCATTACCATAAATCTCGCTACCAATAGTGATTTAATCTAAAGATCGGTTAGCTCATATCACATCAAACAGTGCAAATTATTATTATTGTTATACTTTATTCTCAAATTAACAACATCAGCATTACATGACTATGAGTATAGTGTGTATTAGCGTGTAGATTTCAATTTCTGTACAGTTTAATCTAATTATCATACCATTCGAATTTCATATTAAGAAATTATTTTAACCCAAAAAGCAAACTATGCTCCCTTCGAACTGGTTTTGTTTAAAATACAAATCTTGTGTAATCCCAGGCTATCTGTAATCAGAAGCACATTTAAAACTGGAATATAATTTAATTTCATTCACATGTGTTTCATAAACACATAATACTTTCTGGATTACAATCCGCCATCAAAATGATACATTTAATTATTCCAGCTGCTGTGAGAAAAGGTTAAACGATCCTCCACCTGCAGGATCCTCACATGTGATAGCCTACTAGCCGGGACAACTTCTTAATGTTTACAGATGTGACGTAATGATGCAGTGCCATGCTCGAATCTCCTGCGAAAACCTACCTGTACCACTCAAATTACAAAACATGAGATAACCGTTGTGAATCGAGCTAAAGTAAGGCAATAGTTTTGAACACTGGCTGGTTATGTACTTGCTCAAATATTGATTTCGGATCATTTCTAACCAAAAAAAGTTACGGACTGCAGCTTTAATGTTTTGGATTTAACTATTTTTAGAGTTTACACCAAAAAAAAAAGTTTTATAAGAAGTTTTTGCAACAGGTGGGATTCAGTTTACGACACCTCTCATTCATTCCTAACGGCGATTGACTGTTGCACAACTCAGACTGAAATTGTGAATGACGTCAAGGCTGTAATGTGATTTCAAGGTTATCAAGGCACATGTGATCCAAGTTGACCATTATTCTTTCTCCAACGGTAAGCACTACAGACCCTCATATCTCCCAATAATAAGACAATCTCTGGTGTAGGTAGGTCATCAGTAAATGAGTGTGTGGCATTTAAATAGCAGTGTTTCCCAAAAGAAACAAAAAAGCTGTGAGTTTGAATGTTCTGTGTAATGTAGAGAAATGTGTTTAGAGTTTTGCAAAAGGTTTGTTTTACAATAGCAAAAACTGAGTTTAAAGCATGTAATGTGCTTATAGTTTTGCAGACTTAGTCTAAAGATTAGGTATATGAATAAATGGTTTCACTGAGTAAGCCTCAAGTACCACTTTTAGTGTCAACTGTAATACATAAATGTCTGCCAGATTAAGATTATTTTGAGATGCTACAATACAATATAATATTGCGGAACTGCCAGCAAAGTTTAGATGATAGTTTATTGCTTATGTTCAGTATTGTTTAATATCAAATGTTTAATGTAACAATTTAATAGAAGGATTGTAATATTCTTTATGTCTAATTTTATCTTCTGTTTCAGACCACAAACACATATGCCTTTACCCTTATTCAACTGCTTACGTGACTTGTACCCATGTACCGATCTTATCATTAAAGTTGGTTACACTTTATTCTAAGGTGTCCTTGTTACAGTGTAATTATACATTTAAGTACTGAGTAATATTAATCAACCACATGTACTTACTATATGTTTTGGATTAGTATTGGGGTTTGGCTTAGGGTTACTTGCATGTTACGTGCATAGTATAATTAATTATTATTATAATAGTAAGTACATGTACATGTATAACAACGACACCTACTCTCCGAGCCCTTATATATATATATATATATATATATATATATATATTAGGGGTGGCACGGTACATGTATTTGTATCGAACCGTCACAGTACAGGAATCTCGGTTCGGTGCATGAGGCCACACGACGAATACAGGCAATTCACCCCCAATCCAGAAGGGGGCGCCGCAGCAATGCAACGCTGTTTGATAACCGCCAGCAGAAGAACAGCGAATGCCAAGCGCTGATGTTTGGCTCACTGTATTTTATTTTGATAAAGTACCAACTGACTGTCAAGTTAGCAATGCTGGAACTGATGTGTTGTGTGTGTGTGTGTGCGCATGCGCGCACTCCGGCGCGATCACTTCAACTGTTTCCTTAGACCAGCTGAATCAACTTTAAACACTTATTGTCTTATTAATAATCACTGTATAAAGGTCTGCTTTTATTTGTGTACACTCACAATGAAAACAAAACAGATTTTAGATATATAACATGTAATATGTAGTATTTTCACATCTAGATGGATTTTTTTTTTCTTTGCACTACTATCTGTTCAAAATAAATGAAAAGAAACCGAGCATCGTAGATTTATTTTTTTTTCATGTTGTACCGAAATCGTATCGAACCGTGACATCTGTACCGTGCCACCCCTAATATATACGTATATATATATATATATATACAGGGGCGGATTTAGTGAATTGGGGGCCCCAGGCAAATATAGGAATGGGGCCCTATACATTTGCACACATTTACCTAGATCAACCTTGAAGTTTCTTTTTTGTCGTGATGCTTGCTGCTGCACAATGGTGCCCTAGTTCAGTCCAATGTTTCTACATTTTTCATGTACATGTTATAATGGGATTCTTTCATTTACATTTACATTTACATTTACATTTATTAATTTAGCAGACACTTTTATTCTTTGATGTTGTAGACCACGAAATAGCAATTGATTTACTGTTGAGATATAAGTTTTAACAAAAAAAAATAAAATTATAAAATGATAAACCTCACAATTAAACCGTTAAACCATTTTTTAAGAAAAGGAATGAGTCAGAAGTATAAATTATTATTTAAAATGGATTTATGTGGGTGGATTTTCGCATTGGTCTGAATAAAAACTGCAGACTGGATTATTGAAAATGCACATTCATTCTCTGCCAGTAGGAGACTACCAAATGGCTGTAAACAAATCCGCTCATAAATGATACTTTATCAGGTCAAATGAAAATTATTTTTTTTATTTGTTCTAAATGTACCTTAAATTAATACTTTTCAAGTTTTTTTAATACTCTAATCAACATGGGCATGGACACATATGGATGCTTTATGCAATATATGTGTATTATTAGTGAAACCATAATTAACATACACATAGCATGAAGAGTAGACATTTTTCATAGGTTATAGATGTTTTTCAAAGAAATTGTTCATGTCTATTAGACACATGAAAAAAAAGAACATAGAAATACCAGGTTCCTATTACTTCTCTTTCTTTGCACTGAGCAATTAACTTACACAAACCTGTTGATATTTTCACAGGACAGGGCAGCTCTTCTTCTGAACATGCAAAATGTACATTTATTATTTATTATTACATTTGTTTGGTTCTCTGTGCCACATACTGTATTTTGATGCAGCTAAATTCTCAATACATTTTCATTAATATATTTTACTGTTTCTGTTGTCAGACACCGGAATGAATATGAAATAGTGACTGAAACGCGATCCATTAAGACATAACCAGCTCTCACTTCCAAGATGTTAATCTGCACAAAAATCCTGATTTATAATCGTGCCGTCATCTGATAAAATCAAATAGGCTACACATAAGATAAAGACAATAGCTGTGCTGTGATGTCGGCTATATTTGCATGTAAAATTAGAGAAGAAACATATCTGTGTTTTAACCGCGTGCTGAACAGAGCAGAAGCAGAGAGGTATGCGCGCGCTGGGAAAGAGAGAGACCTCGCGCTCCTGCAGCAGTCAGCTTCAGATGCATAATATTTTCATTTGCTACAAGCAGGATACACAAGAAGCACGTTCAGCTCGGACACGCAGACGGTTGTCGTGGTAATAAACACAGTAAATCGCAACCGTTCGCGTGTCCGCGCTTTTTTGAACTCCTCTAAATGTCTATAAACCCTGGCAAAAACACTTAGATGTTCTCCCATTTTTTTGTCCCACTTTATAAGAAGAACCCTATAAGAAGTGTTTTGCAATACAATATTGTTACGCCCAAGGATTTGTTTTGTTTTTTTTCTCCCTGTTTCTCTTAAATTAGGCCACCTAATATAAAGCGGGACCCTTTTTTTGTTTTTCTTTTCTTCTTCATAGCACACATCTTGATTTTCCTGCGCGTGCCGCCTTGAACTGCCGTGCACTCGCATTGAAGTTTACAGAGTGCAATGACCAAACATGTTTTGGATTGTTTTTCCCCAAACCTACCGTGTGCTAGAACACTTACACCGTGCCTACACCGGACGCGAGCGCCGCCGGGCGGCGCGGCAAGGTAACCCATTATAATCAGTGATGCTCTTTACACTGGATGACAGGTATGAACTGTGAAACATAGGGAAAGAGAAACTCACCTGAGTCTTACATTACTGAAACGGATCAACGACGCAGTCTCTTAATATTATACGAAAGTGGGAGTAAATACTTTCGTAGTTCTTTTAATAGAATTTGGATGGTAAAAGAAAGTGTACTGTTTGCTACTGTTATCTCAGCGCGAGCAAACATCTGCGACATATATGGACTTGATGTGGAATTAATCGCAAGCATGAGATATCTCCGTTAAATGGAGACAGGACAGGAGTTAAATGAAGTAAGTGATTATTGTTTAATATGGTTTTGTGGTATGACGAAGTGTCAAATCTATAGAGAATTTCGTTGGCTATGTAGCCAATGTCCGCACATCTTTCAGTTGGCAGTAGACTTCTGTTTTAAGTTATAAAGTAGAGCGATTAAGAAACCTGGATGAATGACAAAATTATTAAAGTATGGTATGCTGGATAGTAATAGAAAGTGTTATCAAAAGTGCAGTCCCTGCTGAAAAAGTCAAGTCAAGTCACCTTTATTTATATAGCGCTTTTAACAATACAAATTGTGACAAAGCAACTGCACAATATCAAAATGGGAAAATAGTGTCAATA
Source organism: Aspiorhynchus laticeps (assembly GCA_023376895.1). Classification (NCBI taxonomy): domain Eukaryota; kingdom Metazoa; phylum Chordata; class Actinopteri; order Cypriniformes; family Cyprinidae; genus Aspiorhynchus; species Aspiorhynchus laticeps. The sequence goes on along the minus strand of CM041801.1, from coordinate 43,282,776 downwards.
ATGTAAAATGACAAGATTAAACACTCAATTTTCAGTTAAAGGCATTTCATTATTGAATTCAGTGATGGCATCGTCCAGCTCAGTTCAGTTCAAAACGTTTCTGTTCAATCAAGTCGACGATATTGCTGGAAATGGAGTGTCCCCAACTAAGCAAGCCAGAGGCGACAGCAGCAAGGAACCAAAACTCCATTGGTGACAAACAACAACAACAAACAATAGAAACCAACACAGAAATTCTAATGTTTTCCACTTTATGCATTTTGTTTATTATTCTTTTTGTTTGTCTTCTTAAATACAGCTCCTGGCAATAAAATAAATAAATAAAAACTTGGAAAAACTCTCTGGATGAAATGTAAAATCTTAGTTGAATTACAAAACAGCCCAGGACGATAGTCATTGTCATAGCAAATGATGTTATTACGTTATAGCGTAATCATTGAAACGAACTGCCCGAAAGAACCGGTTCGTGGAAAAGAATCGGATTTCCCATCACTATGTGTGATGTCACACAGGCACTGGCCCCTCCCACGATTGTGGATTGACACGGCCGTCTTACCTTAGACCTGCCCTGAGTGAGCTCTCATCAGTCCACCATTATTTAGATGCTGGAGCAGGAGTAGACAAGAATGTCTTCTAAGCGATTGAGGTGTTTTGTTGTTGGATGTAATAATGAACATAGCTGTCGTCATTTACTCCTGACATCTGAGCCTCTGAAGACACAGTTTTTGAAGGGAATACGCCCCCCGATTTGTTGATTAATCATTAATGATTCAGCTTCACCTACAGAAGTGAGTATACGTTTTTTTTAAAGGTGCCATAGAATGCATTGATACAATATTTTTAATTGTTCTCTGTTATCTACATGGAAGGTATGTGGCTTAGGTAAGGGCAAACAATCTCCAGAAACGGTTTTACATGTGCATTTACAACCCTAGGATTTCTCCCTAGAATTAAATGGTCTGTTATTGCCTTATTTGGAAGGGTCATGAATAATAATGTTGAGCTCTGCCCTGATTGGTTGTTTCACAGTGCGGCTCAATGTTGAGCTCTGCTCTGATTGGCTGTTTCACAGTGCGGCTCAATGTTGAGCTCTGCTCTGATTGGCTGTTTCACAGTGCGGCTCATTTCAGTAGCTCACACAGCAGGAAGGTAACAAAGGGAAAATATATATTTCTATACTTTCTCTCGCAGTTATATCATTGGTTAATTATACTTTATATAAAATGCAGGCATCAGGGAGCCGCTATTAATATGCGGAGCATTGAAACTGCTTTCGAATGCACGATCGCGTTTCACTTTCACTTTCGAGATTTGCGATCGCACGTGCTCTGTGTAAACTACAGCGGCAGTACTTACCACACATTTTACAAGATCAGATTCTTATCAGTAGTGCTCAGGATCTGTAAATCATTCACCATCATCCTCAGTCATCTCTCCTTACTCTGTTTATGTGGTAAGTGAAATCTCATGTACTGTAATGTAACAGGTTACCGCTAGCAAGGAGCTAACCCTGTTCCTTTGGTGGCTCACGTTATTTTATTAGAACGCATTATTTGCTTTCCGTGCCTTTCTGAATACAGACACCAACCCATCCCTGCACTTCACATCCCCTGCACAGCCTGGAACATAACATTTATTTCCATGATCTGCCATTTTCTCTGTTGTACTCGCTTGTTTCTTCACAATACCTGCAGAACTTCTGATGATTCGGCTGGCCAAGAACATGGCGGGTATATGCAAATGTTGGGGGCGTACATATTAGTGATCCCGACTGTAACGTCACAGTCGGTGTTATGATTCGCCTATTTTTCAGTGGTATTTTGCGTGCACGAGATTTACATAAAAAGGAGGAAACAATGGTGTTTGAGGCTCACTGTATGTCATTTCCATGTACAGAACTGTTATTCAACTATGCCAAGGTAAAGACAGTTTTCCATTCTATGGTACCTTTAATGAATTTTGCAAATCGCCTTTCCTAATAATGTGCTAGTTAGCAAGTTTCACGATGAATGCAGCTAAAGTTTACAGTCTCTCAGAGAACTGCGTGTCACCCCACGGAGGGAGAGGGGCGGGGTGAGCAGAGCTCATTAGCATTTAAAGGGAAATGCACCAAAACAGCTTGCTGTAAAAAGAGCTGTTTTTGACAGGTTAAAAGGGTGTTGTTTTACACTACCTTGATTGACTAAATAAATAAATAAAATAAATAACTATCTCTGCTGCAGAGGACAAGTTAGTTAGAATTACAAGCCTCAGAAGGCAGGGTCGGTCAGTAGCAAACAGGTATGGCATGGGCAAGACACAAGAATAATCCAAGGCAAGCGTGGGTCGGAGATCGGCAAACTTAATCCAGAGGGCAAGGCAGAGAGAATAAACTAGACAACACGGGCAGGAATCAAACACGGGAAGACAGACTAAGGATACTAGGGAAACGCTTGGTATGTAGACAAGGCTAACAATACTCGGCCGAGTGTAAGAGAATGTCCATGGTTATATAGTGTGTGTGTGTGTGTGTGATTGGGTGCTGGTGATTGTGAGATGGAAAACAGGTGCGTGCTTGATCATGGTGAACAGCTGTGTGGGTGCAGTGGATGATGGGAAATGTAGTCCTTGAGTGATCTGTGACTGACTGTGTGCTGTGAAAGTCCATGTGGTGGGTGAGTGACCTCTAGCGGTGAGTGACTGGAAGTTCATGGCTTGGATTCGTGACATAGCCCCCCCCCCCAAGGAGCGGCTTCCAGAAGCTCCTAAAAGATCCAGGGTGGAGCGGGCGGAGCAGGAGCCTACCGGGGCGGAGCGGACGAACCTGGAGCCCACCGGGGCGGAGCGGACGGACCTGGAGCCCAACGGGGCGGAGCGGACGGACCTGGAGCCCAACGGGGCGGAGCGGACGGACCTGGAACCCACCAGGGTAGAGCAGACAGACCCGGAACCCACCAGAGCGGAACAGAAGGGACCAGGACCCACCAGAGCGGAGCAGATGGACCCGGAACCCACCAGGGCGGAACAGACGGGACCAGGACCCACCGCAGGGAAGCAAACTGGGCAGGTAGCCCTGACAGCACCTGGAAGTAGAGGAGAACAAGGACAAACAACACAGGGAGAGCAGAGACAGACAACACTGGGAGAACAGAGATAGACAAGACAGGGAGAGCCTTCCTAGTCTCAGGAGCCGTGGCAGAGGAGATCTGGGAATCACAGGCGGCCTCCATAGCCGTGCCAGGGCAGGACAGGAAATCCCAGACGGCCTCCGTAGCCATGACTGGGCCGGACAGGGAATCACCGACGGCCTCCTTAGCCGTGTCAGGACACGGCGAAAGTTCATAGACGGCCTCCGTGGCCGGGACAGGACAGGGCGAGAGTTCGTAGATGGCCTCCGTGGCCAGAACAGGACAGGGCGAGAGTTCATAGACGGCCTCCGTGGCCGGGACAGGACAGGGCGAGAGTTCATAGATGGCCTCCGTGGCCGGGACAGGACAGGGCGAGAGTTCATAGATGGCCTCCGTGGCCGGGACAGGACAGGATGAGAGCTCACAGACGGCCTCCATAGCCGTGACAGGACAGGGCAAGAGTTCACAGACGGCCTCCATAGCCGTGACAGGACAGGATGAGAGCTCACAGACGGCCTTCTTAGCCGTGACAGGACAGGGCAAGGGTTCACAGACGGCCTCCATAGCCGTGACAGGACAGGATGAGAGCTCACAGACGGCCTTCTTAGCCGTGACAGGACAGGGTGAGAGCTCAATGACGGCCTTTATAGCCGTGACATGACAGGGTGAGAGTTCATGGATGGATACCACCGACACCTCTGGAAGTTCTGCAGCTAACGCCGCCACCTCTGGAGGTTCTACGGTGATACCAGGACCGGGTGAGAGTCTATTGCTGGGCGCCACCACCTTACCAGGGGCTGAGGCGAGCACCACCGCTTGGGGAGGTTCTGCGGCCGATGCCTTCCCCTGGGGCAGTACCGTGGTGGTGTACGTGGCCCAAATGCAACATAGTGCTATCCCCACCCTGGGGAGCGCTTCAGACAGGGTAATCAGTTCATAGACAGGAGGGTCAGAGTGAGTGGATTTGGGGATCCCAGCAGTGCGTACAGACACCAGCGGTGTGTCCCTCAAGCTGGATCTCAACCGGAGAACTCGAAGGACTGACCTTAAATCTCTCGGTGTGACAGATTCTGGTAGTTCCGCTGAGACGTGAGGAGACTCTGGCAGTTCGGCTGAGACTTGAAGAGACTCTGGCAGTTCGGCTGAGACTTGAAGAGACTCTGGCAGTTCGGCTGAGACTTGAAGAGACTCTGGCAGTTCGGCTGAGACTTGAAGAGACTCTGGCAGTTCGGCTGAGACTTGAAGAGACTCTGGCAGTTCGGCTGTGACGTGGACTGACTCTGGCTGGTCAGCTGTGACGTGGACTGACTCTGGCTGGTCAGCTGTGACGTGGACTGACTCTGGCTGATCAGCTGTGACGTGGACTGACTCTGGCTGGTCAGCTGTGACGTGGACTGACTCTGGCTGGTCAGCTGCGACGTGGCCTGACTCTGGCTGGTCAGCTGCGACGTGGACTGACTCTGGCTGGTCAGCTGCGACGTGGACTGACTCTGGCTGGTCAGCTGCGACGTGGCCTGACTCTGGCTGGTCAGCTGCGACGTGGCCTGACTCTGGCTGGAGAGCTGAGACGTGGTCTGACTCTGGCTGTTGAGCTGAGGCGTGATGTGGCTCTGGCTGTTGAGCTGAGGCGTGATGTGGCTCTGGCTGGTCAACTGTGAGCTGGGTGAGTTCATGACGATCCACAGTGGCTTGGTGTGACTCTGGCTGGAGAGCTGAGACGTGGTGTGACTCTGGCTGGAGAGCTGAGACGTGGTGTGACTCGTGACGATCAACTGTGGCTTGGCTTGACTCACGGAGATCAAAGGTGGCTTGGCTTGACTTGTGATGATCAACTGTGCTTTGGCTTGACTCGTGACGATCAATTGTGGCTTGGCTTGACTTGTGACGATCAACTGTGGCTTGGCTTGACTTGTGACGATCAACTGTGGCTTGGCTTGACTCACGGAGATCACTGGTGGCCTGGTTTGACTTGTGATGATAAACTGTGCTTTGGTTTGACCTTTTAACATCGGCTGTGACTTGACTTGGCTTCTTAACATCAGTTGGGACTTGACTTGACTCTTTAACAGTAGCGATGATCTGACTTGTCTCTTTAACAGCAGCGGTGACTTGACTTGACTCTTTAACAGCAGCGGTGACTTGACTTGGCTTGTGATTGGCAGCAATGACGCTACGGGGTGTTGTTGTTGCCGCCATTTTGTGAGCGTGCTCTAGCGTGGCTGTGTTCACACAATTGGGTGCGGTGTCTCGTTCTTCCGCGACTCCCACAGTGAACGTTGAACCAACAGTCAGTAGGGCATAGTCCAAAAACTGAGCTAGTGAAGCACGCGTACCCTCGCGTCTAAACTCAGATCTCCAGGGTTGATTTATGCCATCGCAAAAAATCTCAATAAGCAAAATGTCCGGCAAATCTGAATAGTTCGCGATGGCTAAAAACTCTCTGATATGTTGCTCCAGTGATCGAGGACCCTGTTTAAGGGCAAACAGAATTCTTGTCGTGTCCATACCTTCTGAATGACCGTCTGAGAAGCTGCTGGATCCTAGTGGGCCGAGTATTCTGTGACGGAGCTGACGAGACGTGAGACATGCGGATCCAAGTGCAAGCTCTTTATTTAAAGGCATGGTCAATACAGGCAGGGTCGGTCAGTAGCAAACAGGTATGGCATGGGCAAGACACAAGAATAATCCAAGGCAAGCGTGGGTTGGAGATCGGCAAACTTAATCCAGAGGGCAAGGCAGAGAGAATAAACTAGACAACACGGGCAGGAATCAAACACGGGAAGACAGACTAAGGATACTAGGGAAACGCTTGGTATGTAGACAAGGCTAACAATACGCGGCCGAGTGTAAGAGAATGTCCATGGTTATATAGTGTGTGTGTGTGTGTGTGTGACTGGGTGCTGGTGATTGTGAGATGGAAAACAGGTGCGTGCTTGATCATGGTGAACAGCTGTGTGGGTGCAGTGGATGATGGGAAATGTAGTCCTTGAGTGATCTGTGACTGACTGTGTGCTGTGAAAGTCCATGTGGTGGGTGAGTGACCTCTAGCGGTGAGTGACTGGAAGTTCATGGCTTGGATTCGTGACAACAGGAATGCTTCTGGAAGTTCAAGTGGCAGTCATACAGTATTTCAGCATCCACTGTTCAGAGGAGACAGTTTGAGTCAGGCCTTAATGGTCAAATTGTGGCAAAGAAACCATTACTTCAGAAGAACAAAAAGCAGAAGAGAATTGCTTGAGCCAAGAAACACAAGAAATGGATATTAGATCAGTGGAAAACTGTCCTTTGGTCTGATGAGTTGATCCATGTAGAATCATGGGCTGAACTGCAAGGGTCAATGTAAGGATTGGTGAATGAAGGATGTGTAGAAGTGTGCGAATTTGTGAAAGGAGGAGGTTTTGAAAAGTGAGGATCAGTGTATGGAAGAGGGGCTGCACTGTGAGGATCAATGAAGAGAGGAGTTGAGTAGTTGAAATGGGTGAAATTGTGAGATATGCTAAATGTGTCTGGTCTGTTTGCATTTGTCTGTAGGCTCTGGATTAAAGTCTGAATCTACATGATCCAATTTTGCCAATTTTTTTGCCAATAACAAACCTACATGTGCTGACCTGCTGGGCAAAATAACTTTATTTATAGCATGACAACTCTGAAGATTTTAGCATGGTAATGGTTATGACAATGTTAATGTATTTGGTCTTGGCGGAATAGATCTGCTATGCTGCTGCTGAATTGCTGTGGCTGTTGGTTATGAATGAATGAATGAATGAATGAATGATGCATTTATATAGCGCTTTCATTGTGTATTGCCATACACTCAAAGCGTTTTACAATCATGTGGGGGGGGGGCGGGTCTCTCCTCAACCTCCTCAACAGGTTATTGCTGTTGTTGTATATTATTGCTGCTGCTGCAAACAAGTACAGGAACTTGCTACTGCCAATGCATACAGCGATATAGTGCTGTGAGTATTTAAGACATACTGCTGCTGCACAAATAGCATATATAATAACCCATAGCAGATCTATACAGGTGGACCTGGGGAGGGTGGACGTAGGGTGACCACCACCAAACAAACTAAATGTGGGACAATTACTAAGTTTGTGAGGAACATGTAACCAAACACTAAAACATAACCTGAAACATAATGTCTATGTAACTTAATAAAAACATTTGTATTCTGCCTTCAGCTTGTAAAAATACTTTATCCTTTAATCTCTTCCAGAAAACACTATTACACCACAATGAAACATAAGATAAGAACATTTTACCTTTTTTGTGCCTTGTAAAATAGCTTTTACTTCACCGAATTATCCGGAACACGGGCAAGTTTATTATCTGACAGGGAACGCAGGGAATCACCCACTCCACATTTTGATTGACACTCGTCACAGTCTTAGTGACCGTGTTTACTCCTTTCTTTTCAACCATTGGATAGGATTTAAAAATAGCTGTTGTATTTGTGTGAGGCGGGTTGCTACTACTGTCAAAGAACTGTTAAATATAGGTGAAAGTACGCCGCAAAAAGAATAAATAAAAAGCTTTCTTAAAAAGGCAAAAGAACGCATGCACGTTTTCTAAATATGATAATTAAAAACCAACGGACTGATGAAAATGCAGGACATTTTCTCAGTATGCGACATGCGGGATAAGGGGTGCTGTGCGGTACAACGCAAAGTGGGACAGGTGGTCACCCTAGGTGGTGTCACAACACACAGGCAGGAGACAAGGGGTAAGTGATAATACATAGGTTTATTGACAGGTGGAATGGAAGCAGTGGTGTAGTGGTGCCCGGAGAAGTGGGTATACTCTTAATTTATGCCCGGCAAAGGATGAACGACCTGTGTCAAACAGTGACATGTAAACTAGTCTTGCATATTTAGTTCACTATTGTAATATTTGCACACTGTCACTTAACTTCTGCAGCTTGAGTAAGGATCATTATGAAAATAATATTATCCACAGAAGAGGTGCAGATTTTACAATAAATAATTAAAATAAATAACTAAATAAAAATAGACTGCAGCAACTGACATTTTGTCAGAACCTCTAGTAAATTACGTGCTATTTTGTTTAGTTGTCTGTTCAGAATTGTGATCTCTATTTGAAACAAACAAAACATCGTGATTCTCAATCAGTTCAGAAGTGAGGGGGACAGAAATGTCAAATATAACTTTTTTGTCTAATTGACAGGTTTTATTACTATTTATAAAATTATTACCTCTTGCTTTTAATTGGCTGAGAAATCAAATACACTGCGACAATAACCAATAATTTATCATATTTTTCCTGTATTTTCCTAATGACAATTTTATGATTTGTTTAGCCTATATAGGCTACTACATTTTTATCACAGAATAAGGCAGAATATATATTTTATAGCCTAGTAGTCTATCTATTGCCAAGTGTAATAAATGCTATCAATTAGCACTGCATTATTCAGAATCAGATGCTTTTTTATTACCTGGAGATGACTTGAAAAACACACATAAACCATATATTGTCACAATCATGTGTTTACTGTCTTCACTATTCTTTTTTATTCAGCTTAGCTAGCTTTGGCTACAGCAATAGCTGGATTCTTGCACGTCGTGACTCATAAGTTAGTACTTCTATGAGGCCGACTTTCTGCGCGAGAGCGCCATCCGGCTTCGAGTAGCCTATTGATAGTTTTCAGTCACGTGACCGCATCGAAGACATGGAGGGCAAAACATCCATAGAATTGCAGCACAAGCGTGTCAATTTTTCATCTGTTTCCCAGCCGCAAATATTTAGATCACCTCTCAAAAGAATAAAACAAATGTATTTCTGAACAAAATGCAAGTTTTGGCCATTTGCAATCCATATTAAGCACCCGCGGCAATATTTCAATCATAAACAGTGCGACAGACGTTGTAAAAACACTTAAAAGTGCCTTAATATATTTAAAACAGTAATATTAAAAGATCAAATTCAGTAATCACCACATTAATGATGCATAGTTTACACAGGCAAGCAGATGAGGCCGGAATATGAACGCAGTCCTCTTAACGGTTCAGTGTTTTGCCCGCCAGGCCCCCCTGTACGAGTGTGACGTCACGTGAAAACTATCAATAAAAGAAACATACACTGCATGAGTGTTTACGTCTCGTTCCTGACCGCATTACTGTCTTTACTGGATGTTTTTAGAGAATATTTGCATTTATTCACATGCGATTGGATTAGTTACTCATATGCTGGACTGTCGTGATTTGCCTAGTGCAGGACGCGCATCAGAGGGGATTTAGAAGTGGGTATACGGAATGCCAACTGATAAAGAAGTGGGTATACGCCGTATACCTGCGTATACCCTCCACTACACCACTGAATGGAAGCAGATAGTGAGGAGCAAATGGCAGGTGAGTATCCTGGTGAATGGAACAGTTCAAATGAGTCTTAGCTGACAACTGATGGGAATGTCTCTTGCAGGAATGAAGGAGAGCGGGAACCAGGAACCAAGGGAGTCTTAGACGGGGTGTCGCAGGAGGATCGAAGGAGAGCTGAAAGGCAAGTAAACACAGGTAAGTGCACACTGGGTCTGGTGTAATTCGGGGTAGTGAACGGTAGACTGGACGAGGAGGGAGTGTGGAGAGTGTGCAGATATAGTGGAGCTGATGAGTGCTGACAGGTGCTGGTGATCAGTAACGAGGTGGCCCAGGTGATGGTGATCGTGGCTGATGACTGTGATTCCCTGACAGGTGGAGGGTTTCAGAGGCCAAGTAGCTTAACGCTGAGAATATCATCAGTTTGTGTTGACGACCCATCAGCCTGGGGCCTGTACTATGAAGCTGGTTTAGCTGGCTAGCCAGGTAAGTTTCAGTTTAATTTGCACCAATCCTGGGTTTTAGGTACCATGAAAGTGGCTTGGCTTTTAGCTGCGTTCATTGCCATAGTAACTTACACTCCACAGCTAACCTGCTCCGGGGCAGGTTATGTTCTGGTTTAGAGATCTCAAACTGAAATTGGACCAATCAGATGTGAGCAAAGTGACACATGTCTGACACACAAAAAGTCACTCCCCAAGTCTCTCATCCTACAAATTAAACGTCACTATGAAGTTTAATGATAATTAGAATTTACATATGATTTATATAATTATAATATGATTTATATTATTATTACTCCATTACACACAAGCACTTTTAGTTTAACAATTATTATAAAGCATTTAGATACAGGTCATATGAAATATAAATAAGTGGTAGAATCAATAGATAACACTTTAAAAATGGCTACATGTGACCTTGTTCGAGTCTCTATCACTATATATTATCAACTATATAAAGTAACTTCACAAGTTTCACTTGTGACTGCACTAATAGAGCAAGATCATTTCCTTTATTTGTCCTCTTTCATGGACAAGTACTTCAGTGGAAATGCGTTTAAATTCCTCATATTCTTTAATCTCTTAACCTTTAACAAAAGAGTTTTGAATCTCGCTGGCTCTCTCTCAGGAGAAGTGAATCACACTTGCTCTGTGCTTTCATGTGTTTATGGATTGTGGCTGCTCTTCATGTCATGTTTCATGGTCAAGTTATGGATATATCCCATGTGTTGAGCTATTTAATACCTTTTTATCTGCATATAGATCCAGACTATTGTTTGATTCTTTGAGGCCACGTTACAATACACCCTATTCTTGAGAAAAGAGAAGACTGGGAGTTCCAAAGATTGACTGTGATTTGTGTTATCATTCTATTTGTCTTGTTAGAAAAAGAAACAAAGCAGTATGCTGTGTTTAAAGAATATAATGTTGCATTTTTTTAAAACCACTTTCGATGTTATAGTGCCACCAATCTCACCCTTTTGTACAACAACATTGCCTTCAGGAAAGGGATTAAAGATATATTGCAATAATAATTAGAATGAGTGCTGCATATTTGATGTCAAGTTTTCTGGTCATGAGACGTGACAGCCAATGGCTTAAGGCCGCAACAATAGCGGCAACAGTGGTTTAGTCCATTTGACATTTGTTGTTCATTTAAAATTGTATGTAATGCTATTTTAATGGGAATAAGTATTTCAAACTATAAGACTTTTATGGTACTGTTTGCTGTTTTTGAACTCAAAAAAACACCCTTTCTCTTTCTTCATATGGCAAAAGCAGGCAAAATAAAGGTTATAATTAAAGGCTATAAAGGCTTTTTTTAGTATTTGTTTGGGAATATGAAACCAAAAGTTTTTAATTTTTTAGAAAATAATTTGACTAGATAATTTTGTATTTTTTTACTATTTATGAAATTAAAATCATCACGAGCTGCAACGACATGGCGTAAATGCAGCATTAGTTTCAGGTACAGGGATTATGGGAATAGGAGTCTCGAGAAATAAAGTCAGTACTCAGGTGAGGGAGCCCTCTGGTCTAGATTCGTGACATACTGTGTTTTTGATCAAGAAAATGCAGTTGGAAAGCATGAGACTTCATTTAAAACATTTAAAAATCATGTTTCCAAACTTTAACAAGTACTGTATGTCTCTTAACTGTATCTCTGTCCACTCTCCATAAACACACACATCTCGCAATCATTGCCTCTGAGAGATCTGATTTGATCACAGCTTCAATTCATAATCTAAGTAACATTTGAGCACTTTTTTTTTGTCCTGCAGAAATGAATTTAGCATCTGCTAAAGAGCTGCTCCTGAACTCACTGGAGGACCTGGTCACAGCTGATCTAAAGAAATTTCAGTGGCACTTAAAGAATAAATATCACTGTATATCAAATCATGAAATGGAGAAAGCAGATCACTTAAAAACAGTGGATAAGATGGTGACATGTTTTGGTCCAGAAAAAGCTGTTAAGATCACAGTGGAAATCCTGAGGAAGATGAATCAGAATGATCTGGCTAAACAGTTGGAGAACAACCACAAGAAAGGTAACATTTACAGTATTTCACTGTGACTGTAATGTAAGTGACTGTTCATCAGTCTGATTGTTTTATATGAACTCAGCCTGAAGGCAATATGAAGACATCTGCCCCTATCAGAGCTGATTCAAAACAGATTTAGGGTAACTAACAATTACTGTCTTCACATGGAACAAGAGAAAATACAACAGCAAGCAGCAATTACAAGCACAACAGCAGGAGATCTTATACAAATGCATTTAATAGAACAGAGTGTCCCAGTGGTGACGTTACGAATGGATAAATGGTTTCAGTGGACTAAAAGTCTTAATTAAACATTTTTATACTACAATATAATTCTAAAGTAAGGCTGAACAATAGGCAGCACTGTCATCAAAAATATTTGCCATTTTCAGTGCATGATTACAATCGTGAACGCAAACATTCAAGCCTTGTTTGCTATACTAGTTATAGGTGGTTTGATTATATCAGTAAGTTTTAGTGACTGTGGTCAGCTTGGCCTAAAAATTATCTGAGTCTAATGGTGACAAGCAAATGATCCAAATATTTGGATGAGAAAAAAATGTGTTCAGTGATTTTTAAATTGAAATCAATTGTATTCAAGTTAGCATGAGTCAGGGTATTTCCATGACCAAACATGTTGTGAACTATATACAGCATAAGCAATATAAGATAGAAGCACTGCGAGTGTGATTCATTTCAATATACTAAAGTAGAAGCCCAGGTTTCTATTACGCATGTTTTGTAGACATTTTTGTGAGAATCGCAGACCATTAGAATTTATATGTAGGTTTTATTATGAGTTTATTACAAATCCGATCAGTTAGTCTTTCCTGTCTTTTTATTTTTTCTCGCAGACCCAACTGCAAAGGACAGTAAAGCTTCCCTTTATGATTACACAGATTTCAGCCTCAGTCTAAAGGACAAATTAAAACAGGATTACAAAAAGATATTGATTGGTAATTCTGAGAGAGGTCGTCTGAAAAACCTGACAGATATTTACACTAATTTATATGTGGTGAAGAATGAGACTGGAGGAATAGTGAATGAGCACGAGGTGAGACAGATCGAATCGAGTCGCAAACAATTAATTTCCACAGACACACCAATCCAGTGCAACGACATATTCAAAGCCCAAAACAGAAAAGTACTGATGTTGGGAATCGCAGGAGTGGGAAAGACCATCTCTGTCAATAAATTCATCCTTGACTGGGCTGAAGGAAAAGAAAATCAGGATATAGTCTTCATATTTCCAATCCCATTCCGTAGACTGAATTTGATCAAACAAGAATGCAGTCTCATGGAGCTGCTTCACAATTGCTTCTTTAGTGGTCCTGATAAACTTCCATCTCTTCCGGAAGGTGATTGTAAGGTCTTGTTCATCTTTGATGGGCTGGATGAATGTCGTTTCACATTGAGATTTGATGAGAATGATGGATTTACTGATGTTGACCAAAAAACAACAGTGAGTAATATAGTTACAAACCTGATTGAGAGACATCTGGTTTCCTCTGCTCTCATCTGGATCACATCCAGACCAGCAGCAGCCAGTCTGATACCCCGAGATTACATTGATCTAGTGACAGAGGTGCGAGGATTCAATGAAGAGCAGAGAGAGAACTACGTGAAAAAAAATAGCGATAGCCTCAAGGATGCTGAAAACATCATCCATCACATCAGGAAATACAGGAGCCTTTACATCATGTGCCACATCCCTGTCTTCTGCTGGATCTCTCTCACTGTTCTTCAGCCTCTGCTGGCTCGAGAGAGCAATGACAAAACTCCCAGCACTCTCACAGGGATGTACACAAACTTCTTACTTTTTCAGCAACAACAGATGAAAAAAAAATACAGAGATGATCCTAAACCTGAAGTCAATGCTAAGTCTTTTGATCATTTTTTTCTGAAGCTTGGGAAACTGGCCTTTAAACAATTGCAGAAAGGAAATCTGATTTTCTACAAAGAAGATCTTGAGGAATGTGGATTAGATATCAATGAAGGGTCAGTGTACTGTGGGTTGTGCACTCAGATCTTTCAAGAGGAAGAGGCTGTTACAGCAAGAAACACTTATAGCTTCATACATCTCACCATCCAGGAATTTCTTGCTGCACTCTATGTGTTTTTTATCAACAAAGACAAGAAAGCAAACCCATTTCGTGAATCCTGGAAAAAAATGACGGTGCCTTTTACAGGAAATTCTATGTTTCAGCTTCATAAGGATGCGATCAAAAAGGCATTACAAAGCGAGAATGGACACCTGGACCTTTTTCTTTGGTTCCTTCTGGGTCTCTCACTGGAGTCCAATCAGAGTTACCTGAAGGAACTACTGCCAGCACTGGAACTGAAAACAGAGAATGTCAAAGGCACCGCTGACTATATCAAAAAGAAAATAGAGACAGAGGAATCAGTGGAGAATAACATCAATCTCTTCCACTGTCTGAGTGAACTGAAAGATGACTTTGTGGAGGAAATCCAGAAGATTCTGAGCTCAGGATACCTTTCAACACAGAATCTCTCCTCTGCTCAGTGGTCGGGTCTGGTGTTTGTGCTCCTGATGTCAGAAGAGACTCAAGAGAAGTTTGAACTGCAGAAATACCGAAGATCTGATGAAGCACTGATGAGACTGCTGCTAGTGATCAAAAACACCAGAAGAGCACTGTAAGAGCATTCTATACATTAATTTCTATACAATGTTAGTCATTTTAATTGGGCCTTAAATTTGCACAGGTGAATTGTTAGCCATATGTAAATTAATAAATACTTGCAATATTTTATTATAAAAAAAATTGAATTGTTAGAAATGTATAATTCAGTGTGATTATATTAAATGCCAATGTATCTTCACCATCAGGCAGGTTATACTCAAGTTTTAGCTATTTTATTATTCATAATATCAAAAATGCTGAAACTGACACTGAAAATATTGGTTTGATATTTTATTTTTTTATTTTTTTGATATGAGTTGAATCATTGAAAAATAAATGTAAAATATAAACTTGGATTTATATCCTTACATTCTCTCTTAAATTCAATTTTCCTCAAACACATCTGATGGTTTTAATTTTGCCTACATCCCTACAGTCAAAGATTTTTCCAAGTTATCTGTGCTCCAGATTATAAACCATACCTAATAAACATTAATTTTGCAGTTTGTTTTGTTCTCCACACAGGCTACATAGCTGTAAGCTCACTGGTCAGTCCTGTAAAAGTTTGTCTTCAGTTTTGCAATCCTCAGACTCTGTCCTGAGAGAGCTGGACCTGAGTAACAATGACCTGCAGGATTCTGGAGTGAAGCTGCTTTCTGATGGACTGAAGAGTACAAACTGTCAGCTGGAGATACTGAGGTTTGGGTTTCAAATACTTTCATTGATGCTTTTTTTTGTTTGTTTTTTGCAGTATTATTAAAAAATATTTTTGCTAATTATATTTTCCAGATTATAAATCATATCTAATAACCACATTAATATCACTGTTTGCTTTGTTCTCTAAACAGCCTGCGTAGCTGTAATCTCACCTCTGAGTCTTGTGAGAGTTTCTTATCAGCTCTACAGTCTTCAAACTCTGTCCTGAGAGAGCTGGACCTGAGTAACAACGACCTGCAGGATTCTGGAGTGAAGCTGCTTTCTGATGGACTGAAGAGTACAAACTGTCAGCTGGAGATACTGAGGTTTGGGTTTCAAATACTTTCATTGTTTCTTTTTTATTATTATTATTTTTAATATTATTATTAAAAAATAAAATTTTCCAAATTATATTTTTCCAGATTATAAATCAAATCTAATAATCACATTAATATCACTGTTTGTTTGTTTTCTCTAAACAGGCTGCATAAATGTAATCTCACTGCTGAGTCTTGTGAGAGTTTCTTATCAGCTCTACAGTCTTCAAACTCTGTCCTGAGAGAGCTGGACCTGAGTAACAATGACCTGAAGGATTCTGGAGTTAAGTTTCTTTCTGATGGAATGAAGAGTACAAGCTGTCAGCTGGGGATACTGAGGTACATGTTTTTGGATAAAATAATTAACAACATGCTATAGTAGTAAATATTTGTTAAAATCTGTTCACCAAATGTGGCTTCTGCTCTCAATTAAGTGTCAGAACAAGAGACCAAAAACACCAATTGTGTGGAAATGTCATGAATGCAAAATGCTGCATTTTCAACTACATTTATTTTAATGCATAGCTTCTGACACCACTGCATGAGCTAGTGATGCCATCGATCTGCTGTGTGCAACGACCTTTAGCATCTTAACCAGGGTCCAAAATTACCACACTTCAAGCCCCAAATACAATTAAAAATCTGTCCTGGCCAATCTTTCATATACTCGTAGTTGTGGAATTACATTTTCATGAATGCTAACAATGCATGATGGTAAGAATTCAATATGGCTTAGTGTGATTATAAAATGTAATTATAAATATACAATCTGACATTCAGTGTGTTTTGGAATGAAGCACAGCATTGTTCATTTACCAGTGGTGGACAATAACAAAGTAGTTTTAAGTATTAGTCAATTTTAAAGTATATGTACTTTATCAGAGTATTTTTATACATTCTGCATTCCAAAGCATAATGTTTTATTTTCTACTCCACTACATTTCTTAAAAACGTGACATTCCTCTTTATTTTGAACTGAAGAAATCGCCATGCACTCTGAGATGTGATAGCAGTGTCTGATTCGTTAACGAGCAGATTCTTCTTAATCAACCTGTTTGCAATTTGCACTGAATGATTCATTCACAAATTGGACTGAGTGGATTGCAGCTGTTCTTGAGTCAACAACTGACTGATTCAAATGATCCAGTCAGCGCATGTCTCCAGTTAACAATTCAGTCAAGCACAAGTCTGACTCAAAATGTGTCAAGAATTGGAGATCCTTGGAGCTTGGCATGAAAAGTAAGTTACTAATGCAGAATTTTAGGATTTATTATTGTAAATGAAAATCATATTTAGGTCTGTCAAAATCATATTTACAACTGTCAGTTGTTTGTGAACTAAATCTGCTGTAAAAGGGCGAACTCTTTAAGCCCACTGTATGAAATGCTAGAATGCAGATATGTCCACATTTGTTTATCACCATATGAATGGGAAGGTTTTAGGTAAAAATGAAATTATTCTCACTAGACATGCCGTTTTGATTCTGAAAGAAGTGTGACGTCACACTGCTTAGGCCCTGCCTACGGCCGCTGACTGAAAGTTTTGCATTACCACCATAGTTTCCGCCCTCAGCGAGTTCTTTGGTTGTACGCTGTCCTCCATTTTCTCTGCACTCGAGCAGTCAACAATACAGTTCTGTTGTTCTGTGTTTGGATGTAAGACTGAACATAAGAGTCTTAATTTTCTCCCAACATCTGAGCCACTGAGAACGTTGTTGAATTTTTATTTTGAAGGTAAAGCACCTCAAAATCTACCTAAATATGTTTGTCTGCGCAAATCATTTTACTCCAGACTGCTTTGTGAACGAGGGGCAATACAAGGCAGCCTTAGTGCTTAGCTAACGTTTTATCTGCATTGGTGTGCGAGTCATTTCGTTAAAGCACATAGCGAACATTATCGAAGTATTTGTGTGTATGTGTTGCTCATCCATTGTTGCAAATGGGCTGTTAAAACTCTACAAGTTTAAAAACGAGTACAAATGTTCCTGTGGCTCAATGGTAGAGCATTGCGTTAGCAGCGCAAAAGGTTGTGGGTTCAATTCCCAGGGAACACACATGCAGACAAAAAAAATGTATAGCCTGAATGCACTGTAAGTCGCTTTGGATAAAATGCATAAATATAAATGTATCAAATAACCGTTCTGAGATGTCCTGGTTTATTCTGATAGGTGTTTCTTCTGCTGGAGTCCGGCAGAACACCGGTTCTCTCATTCTCAGTCATGGTGCTTCTACCTACTGTGTAATGCTGTAGGTATGCAAAGCAGAGATGTATATGCTATACCCTCTTCTGAAGACGGGGCGGGAACATGCAGCTCATTGCATTTAAATTTGTACACACCAAAACAGCTCCTTTTAGACAGCCCCCAAAAATTACATTTTCCACGTTATAATAAATGATCTGTGGGGTATTTTGAGATGAAACTTCACAGACACTTTCTGGGGACACCCAAGACTGTGGGACAACAATATTACATATTGTAAAAAGGGCCATAATAGGCGCCCTTTAAGATTAAAATATTCTCACCTGGGGCCTCATTTATAAAATGTTGCACAGAAACCATCCTAAGTTTGATCTTACGATCATCTCTCAAATATGCGTACGTGTGATTCATAGAATGAACGTACGCACAGAAAACACACGTACGCATCTCTTTCAGATGTGAAACCTATGGATTGCAACTGAATGGTTTCAGCTCTCTGCCTAGTAAACGACTCCTAATTAATGCCATTAACATACAAAGGATCACCAATCATCATCCAAATTCTTTAATTTAGAACGAGCTGCAAGAACTGCTTACATTTACAAAAACCTGCAGTACTACGACAAGAAAAAGTGTGTACGTCTGCTCAGGCCCTGACGTGACACTAAGCACTTTTCCACGTCAACGACAGTTTTTACAAATATGAGCGCTGGCGTGGATTTAAGTGTACGCACACTCTAAGATCAATTATGTGCGTACACGCACTTTAAAAAAATGAGGCCCCATGTGCACACACCTGTGCTGCGCTCATGAACGAAAGCTATCGTTATATGGCCTCCGGTCCTGCGAGCCTGAGAAGGATATAAGCCCTTATCTTGGCAGACTTATCTTGTTGTACTACTGCAATGAAAATGCCATGTTCCTGCTCGAGGATTCGCTAATTGTCAGAAACATTCCCTTTCAAAAGAACATGGGTCAGGTCTCAGAAATTAATCTGCCATGTTCAACTTGCATGTTGGCTTGCAAAACGTTTTTACAAGTATTTCAATCTGTTCTCTACAGAAAATGCTGGGCACACAATGCACAATTTTCAAAGTCATCAGATCGCTGCTCTTCTCACACTGCATGACTGTCTGGGGTCCCATCTAGTTGCTCATGTGTGCACATTACTTGACAGATCGGAGACAGGGGATCATACATTACACCACTTTTCAAAAGGAAAAATCACCAACAACTCTGCATTGTCTACAAACTACATTTCACAAGCAAACACAAAATAATTGATATAGGAAATAACAAAAGATAACACGAAAAACAGGTATTCTCGCACAAGAATGGATTTATTCTGATGGGGCAGTCGTGGCCTAATGGTTAGAGAGTGAGACTTGCAACCCAAAGGTCGCGAGTTCGAGTCTCTGTACCAGTGGGGATTGTAGGTGAGGGGAGTACTTTCAGTACCATGACTGAGGAGCCCTTGAGCAAGGCACCGAACCCCCAATTGCTCTGGGTGTGTGTTCACAGTGTGTGTTTGTTCAATATTCACTGCTGTTTGTGTGTATTTGGATGGGATAAATGCACAGCATTTCTGTGTTTGGGACACTCCACACATCACTGTTTACTGATTTGCAATGAAAAATAAAGAAGAATCTGAAGGAGAGAATGGTTGATTGCCGATGTTGTTGCTGTCTTCTGACACCATGTTGAACATTCTTAATGAAACAGTGGCTGATAAGAATGCAAAACTTGCAGTTCTTTTCTTTTATTAACGAAACATGTCGTGACATATAACATCAGTGCAACACCCTTACGCATACGTATGCCCTAGGTCTGCCCTCGACTAAGGATTTGTCTGGTCGACTAGTAGTCATTAATTTTAAGCAATAGTCGACTAATCGCACATTTATTAATAAACCATTTAAATCATTATAATGAGCCTTTAATTGCCTAAAAAGCCTAATAAGCGCTCAAGCACATGCATAAAGCTTGCCACAGCGCACCGGCAGAAGTAATGATTTTGAATGTGTCAGGGAAAAACAGTAAGGAGACTGCATTAACATTTTAATAATTTGATAA
This sequence comes from Aspiorhynchus laticeps, assembly GCA_023376895.1. Lineage (NCBI taxonomy): Eukaryota > Metazoa > Chordata > Actinopteri > Cypriniformes > Cyprinidae > Aspiorhynchus > Aspiorhynchus laticeps. The sequence goes on along the minus strand of CM041801.1, from coordinate 43,262,860 downwards.
ACTAGTGCTTTCTTTGTTTTCGGCTTAAGAGATGAAGTCAGAGACACTGACACTGACTCATCATCTCCGCAGCAGTTTCATATGGATAACATAATCGGAGAATATTTGTTTTCCATTTGAATTGGTTCATTTGAAAGTAGACATTTCACTCTCTATAGATATATTATTAATGTCTGTAAGGCAAAGATATACAGAGTTTCACGCTCAAACTCACAGAGATCGAGACGGCAGAAAGTACATCCTGTTTGCTTTCATTATTTTACAAAAGTGCAATTTTTTGTTGTTATTGTGAATGCAAACAAATAAATGTAGTGTCTTTACAGATTTGAAAGATGTATTGCTCTTATCTGTATTAGCAAAAATGAGGGAGTATTTTAAGAGCAAGTGAGTGCAGCGGCACCTCCATCTGTCATGCAGTGAGCGCTGTTCAGCTCCACACTCCCACTTCAATAGCGCACATTTCTCTAGGTTAACATTAGATTGAGTGGCCATGTAAAGTTGCTAATACTTACATATTTCAGATGATAAGCCATATTTGAGGTTGATAAATGATAGACGAGCATTTAAATGTCCTGCCCGATGTACTGTATTACCACAAAGACCAGCCGTTAACGATCTGTCTGTCACGGACTGTCTGACTTCGCCAGTGGATTTATTTATTTATTTTTTCTGCGACTAATAAAATGTTGGTCGACCAAACCTCTTCCAGTCGGCAGGGGAGCCCTAATAGAGGGGAGCCCTAATATGCACAATCACACTTAAGGCCAAAGTATTTGATTTTTATGCTTACACAAGGGTCCGTGTACCATGCGAGTGACACAAATTTCATCACCAGAAAAGTAAATGCGTGCTGTACACGCACCATCCGATTTTTGTTCCTGTGCATTGCACATGTGCACTGACTGGGTTTTGCACAATTCAATTAAATTTTTTTTTTATAAAAGCATGTTAGGATCTCCTTTCAGAAAATCTAGGGGTAAGAGAAAAGGTAACAAAAGAGAGAAATCATGGGGAACTTCTCGTCTCCAGACCCAGAAAATGTTTTAAATTTTTAATTACCTGTAATAAAAAGAAAATTAAAAAACAACAACAGTAAATTCCTTTCCCACTCAGAGAACAAAAAGATGAATTACAAAGACAACCCACCTACCTACAGGTTTCCAAACACTTCAAATAGCAGAATAGAACCAAAATAGAACCAACAGCATATAGCAATAAACAGTGGAGATCAAAATTAGAGAACAATGTATGAGCACTTGATTTTTTCAGAAATAATGAAATTTTCATCGTTCAAAATTCAGTCTTTCCCCAGTTTGACTTGGAACATAAAGTTTCCCATCAGACCCAAATAAATTAAACTTACTTTCATCACTGAAGTGAACTTTGGACCAGTTCTCCCCTCTCCACACAACATGCTCCTGAGCAAAGGTTAATCTAGCCTTTTGATTTTCTCTGCTGATGAGAAGTTTGGTCACTGCAGAGTGGGCTTTCAGTCCAAATTCTCTTAAATGTTCAGACACTGTATGCCGAGACAGATCCTTATTCTATTCAGCACTGAACTGGCGAGCAATTCCAGCTGCAGTGTTGACCCGATTGGCCATTGAGAGCCTATGCATTATCCTGTCTTCTTGTGCATTTGTCTTTCGTGGATGACCAGCCTTTTGGGGGGACTTGAATGAGTTAGTGACATTGTAAAGATGCAACATTCTAGAAATCACAGATTTGGAACGACAAACTTCTCTTGCTATGACTTCAGCTGGACAACCTGCTGTTGGAGGGTTTCAGTCACTTTAGAATGGCTCACCATCTTGCAAAGTCAGTGAAAACTGGAAAGTAAGAATAAAATACCAGTTAAATGGGGTTTGTCAAAACCAGTTAATAGGGTTGTAAAAAACAGTTAAATAGGGTTTGTCAGATAATTAAGGAAAATAGCACCAGGTACCAGATTAACACCAATAACTGATACAGAGTTATTTTTAAAATATTTAATTTCAGTTTTTTTATACTGTGCTTTCCGAATATATTTAACTCATGCAACTGCACTTTTACTCCTGTTAGGGTAACTTCAAATAGGACTAAAGGCCCCGATATACTCAAAACGAAGTTCCTTTTCCTTCTTCGTTAAACATTAAAGCAACGTTTAAATGAATATGTAAATATGTGCTGTGCGCTCTCCTCTCAGTAACAAAATAAACATAACAAAAATGGAGAAGGAAAGCTTTTTTATAAAAAGCATCTGATCATAGCAACATGGGTATGTTTGCACAAGCTCTGCAAATTAGCACTCCTGTAAAGTCACGTCACGTGTATTTACATGGCCCTTTATTCAATATATTGCCTAAAAGCAATCAGCGGTATTAAACATGAAAAGCAGTGTCAGTGTCTCATTTAATCAGAACCACAACTTTTTTTGCTCTCCACTGTGTTCATGTTTTTACCCACGGACATCTCACCTCCAAGGACTTGACAGATAAATTAACCCAGAGAAGAGTTCCACGTGAAAGAAGGGAGAGCCTCAGTGCGGTGCAACGCCTTAAGCAGTGACATTTAAATTTAGCAAATTATAAGTTGTTCTCTAATGTTGATCTCCCCTGCATATATATTAGCAGAACCACTAATACTTTTGGTTCAACAAACACCAAATATCAACTTATTGACAAAGAAAACAACAGTTGGCAAAGGAGGAGTCTGCATGGGGAGAGGAAATCTCCAAGGAAATAAGGTGCAGTTATATGCAATCAACACCTGTCAGAGTAACAGCATAGAGAAAAATAGAGCAATAGAGAGAGATAGCACAGACAGAAGAAACAACAAAGTTGCCCACAGATCATCTCATAATATGTCACAGGACGTAACAAGTGAAACCAAAGTGAATGAAATTTACTGTTAAATTTTCATAGAACCTTTTGTTTTTTAAAACTATACAAAATAACATCAGAAAATATTGAACTTAAGAGTTGACTGTGTGAAAGTGACATCTGATTGCCAAACTAATGTCATGTGGGCTATTTCTGTGTGTGTTTATAGTTTGTCTAGCTGCATGGTGACAGAGGAAGGCTGTGGCTATGAATCTTCAGCTCTGGGCTCAAACACCTCACACCTGAAGGAGCTGGATCTGAGCTACAATCACCCAGGAGAACAAGGAGTCAAACTGCTCTCGGATACATGCAGCCATCCAAACTGCAAACTGAAGAAACTAAAGTAGGTTGAGGAGGAAATAGTTTTAGGTTTTAGTATTTGAACTCTTCAGTGTCTCTGTGTCAAATACGTACACTTGACTCTTGACTTTTGAATTTAGTTAGTTCTCTTTAACAATTACAATGATGGTTTACTAAAACCACTTGTGTATTTATAAAGAAATGGACTAATAGAAAGGATGCAATAACAAATTTTGTCCAAGAGTTGTATATTACAGGTGCAAGTGACTCTGCCTTCCAGACAGAGTCACCCTGAGCTTAATTGCCTCAACAGTCATCAATAAACACAGTGATGTCACCTTTGTACCAAACAGGCATTAGCATATTGTGGTGATTAAAAGCATTTTCCCATATTTAACTCACATATCCACCTTATTTTTCAATGTGGAATAAGCTGTTTTCTGGTAATTTGAGAGACTTCCATTTCATAAGCTGCCGTAGGGAAATAACGAGAAGAATAACAGTAAGTGGTAAAACTGTTTGCTCTACAAACCACTGTGTTCATAATTAAGATAATACATTAAAATAATATGTTAAGACACACCAGTTTGCAATATCAAGCAGCAAAACGAGCTCTATTGTACAGCTAAAAATTGCTGGATGCGGATGAGACTGGAAGCCAGACACATTAAATTTACAAATGGCCACACCTGCTCTTATGGCAGGCAGAAGTCAGGTGGTCAGAATGGGCAACAACACCTCATCTCCCCTGATCCTCAACACTGGTGCTCCGCAGGGCTGCGTCCTCAGCCCACTCCTGTACTCCCTGTACACACACGACTGTACAGCTACACACAGCTCCAACGTCATCGTCAAATTTGCCGATGACACAACGGTGATAGGCCTGATCACCGACAACGATGAGACGGCCTACAGAGAGGAGGTGAGTACCCTGACTAAATGGTGCCAAGAGAACCACCTCTCACTCAACATCGACAAGACCAAGGAGCTGGTGGTGGATTTCAGGAGACAGAGCAGAGAACACACACCCATCTCCATCAACAAGACACCTGTGGAGAGGGTAAACCGCTTTAAGTTCCTCGGCGTTCACATCACCGAGGATCTCACATGGTCCACTCACACAGATGCAGTGCTGAAGAAGGCACATCAGCGCCTCTTCTTCCTGAGGACGTTTGGAATGAGCCCCAGCATCCTCAGATCCTTCTACACCTGCACTGTGGAGAGCATCCTGACCGGCTGCATCACCGCCTGGTTTGGAAACAGCACCGCTGGCAACCGCAAAGCTCTGCAAAGGGTCGTACGAACTGCCCGCCACATTGTTGGAGGTGAGCTTCCCTCCCTCCAGGACATCTACACCAGGCGGTGTATAAGGAAAGCCAGGAGGATCATCAAGGACTCCAGCCATCCATCCCACAGACTGCTCTCTCTGCTGCCCTCAGGGAGACGTCTCCGCAGCATCCGATCCCGCACTAACCGACTGAGGGACAGCTTTTTCCCTCAGGCTATCAGGCTAATGAACAGTAAGAACTAATTCACCCTACATCACACTCCCACTCACACATCATGCCATGCACTGCACTTTACCACCGTTCACTGGACTACACGCACACACTGCAATAATACAACCTATCTGCTATCACTGGATACCATACAATGCACATCCACGACATTGCATATGTATAATCTGTTGCACCTTTGCACAACTATCTATTGCACAACTAATCTGTTGTATATGTATAATTTGTTGCACCTTAACATATTACTATGTATAGATGTGTACATAATGTAAAATGTGTACATAGAGTGTATTGGTAACTAAGTATGTCTTTATAGTACACTGTGTATATTGAGTATGTGTATGTGTATAATGCACATTGTCTTCTGTACAGTCTGTAAATATGTACTGTCTATATGTAAATTGTTTTGTTTTTTTGCACTGTCTGGAGCACGCTCTCAAGAATTTCACTCACCAAGGCACTCGTGCTGTGGTGATGTTACAATAAAAGTGATTTGATTTGATTTGATTTGATGGGAAAAATAAGGTGGATACTTTTGAAGGGACTGCCATCATACAAGAACTGTAAAGAGTTTCATTCATATTCACCATAATTGTATCATAAATTAAGGAAATTGATTGGTGCCTGAAATACTGAGTAAAGTGCCCTAGTTTTATGAGGAGTTGAATTATTATTATTTTTTTTTAAATTTAAACTAAATGACGCCATATAATTTTGCTAATTTTCCTTCAATTATCACTGAATACATCTGATGGTTTTAGCTTTGCTTCAAAAACGTCGCTGCAGCCAAAGGTTTTTCCAAGTTATCTGTATGCTAGATAATAAACCTTACCTGATAAGCACATCACAATCATTGTCTGTTTTGTTCTCCGCACAGGCTACAGTCATGTAATCTCACTGGTGAGTCTTGTGAGAGTTTCTTATCAACTCTACAGTCTTCAAACTCTGTCCTGAGAGAGCTGGACCTGACTAACAATGACCTGCAGGATTCTGGAGTAAAGTTTCTTTCTGATGGACTGAAGAGTACAAACTGTCAGCTGGAGATTCTGAGGTGAATGGTTTTCAATAATCAATAAAATTACATATTTCATAGTTAAATGTGTCATTATGGTCACTTACACGCAAGCCACTCATGAGTTTTCAATGTCTTAGTAAATGCTGGTCCACTTGAACTTCATCTCGTGCACATGCTGTGACTTGTCACTTGTAACATGGATTTGAAAATGCAACGTGCAAAAAAAAATCTTCCCAAATTTGTAGTCGGCATATTAAAAAGCTTTTTCACTGTTATTCATTATATCATTAGCTAAAATAAAAAGGTAACCTCTATGGTTTAATGATTGAAAGCAAATAAATTAAGACAACCATGCATATTAATATTGTAATTGTCCTTGTTATAATAATATATATTACATAATATAATGTAATATATATGATGTTGTGATAAGCGTCATATTCCTATAGGTAGAAATGGATCAGCTGAGAAGCAGCTGATGCTAGCTTGACTGACATGACCTGCCAGAACTAAAGCTACGCTTGATTTCTGTCAGGATCACTATTGTCAACGATGATTGACAATTAGCATACAGTTTGGATTGTCGGTATGGTACTGTTCAAGAACTCCAACTCGAGGGCAGCAATAACAAAAAGAAAACCATATGTTGCTTTTAAGAAATGAGAATTAATAGGAAAACTTAGCTTAGCTGTAGACATTCATAGATTAATGGAGGATGAAATACAGGCAGCTGTGACGTGGACAGTGGCACATCTGTGAGGCCACCGCAAAGAACAAGATGGGGCCCCTCTCACTAGCAGTGATTTCATCGATGAAAATTCATTGTGCACCTACTGCAACATATTACTGAGTCTGTCTCCCCCATTTAACAGTAATAAATTATCATTGAGTTGTTGCATTTTATGTTATTATTGAATATTATATAGGCTATATGATGTGTGTAGTGATTTTGAAATCCCTTTTTAGTCAGATTGAAATCCCTGCAGGAATAAATATTTAGTCTATGAAAGTGGAGGCAAAAGTAAATTTAAGAGTAAGAACAGGTAGAAATAGCTCCAACATAACAATTGCACATTATATAGTGGGAGGTATATGCTTAATGTAAAACTTTGCACGTTGCATTCATAATCTGGGCTCTTCAGCAGAGTTTTATCTTTTAATATCACTATCTTAATGCATAAGCCACAATGAGCAAAAAATTATCCACTTTGATTATGGTGCTGTCATCTTGTAGTGTTTATGACAAGTGGTTGTTTAAGAACATTAAGTTTTTCCACTCCACTGCACTACCTTTGCACTCGCGTGTCATGTCTTTTGCAGTGTGTCAAGCATGACACGGCATTTCAGATACACAGTGCTCAAGTCAAAAGAAGTTTGAAAATGTAAAAAAAAGACCTTGCATCTTTTCCAAAATTCCACTGCAATGTTTTGCATTTTTTCGAAGCAAAAACAAATGTTTGATCCCCTTTTTGATATCCATCTCCTTCATGCGGGGAAGGCAGCTACAGTGCTTAGCTCTTCAGTGTTTGTGTTACTGTTTTTGTTAGTTTTTCCTGTTTTTTGTTTCTCAAACACTATCAGTTTTACCAGGGATGAACTGCTGAACATTTGGCAGAACACACCACAAAATCTTTTCCCGGACTTCGATTATTTAAAGATTTAAAAGCTTGTATTGACCTCACTGATTGGACTGGTTTTGAGGCTGCTGCAAACAATCTGGACGAGTTCACAGAGACTGTAACATCATATATCAGTTTCTGTGAGGATATGAGCATTCCTACCAGGACTCATCTAACTTACAACAACGACAAACCATGGTTCACTGCAAAACTCAGACAGCTCCGTCAGGCCAAAGAAGATGCCTACAAGAAGGAGGACAAAGTCTTGTACAAACAGGCCAAATACACTAAAATCAGCTAAGCCTGTATTAAGAACTGTTAAAAGATGGATTAATGAAGCAGAGTATCACGGTGCACACAGCGGGGAGGAACGAGGAACACGCAGACGAGGATAAACTCAAAATAACAGTCTTTAATTCGGACAAGCGAGGCAAGACAAGGCAGGGCAGACGCACAGGAACACCAGGGAGTAACGTGTAGACCAGACGAAAAGGAACTAAACAGGCAGGAACTAAATACACAGGATAATTACAGATAATAACTAAAACACAGCTGGAACAGAATAAACTAATAATCACACTTAACAAGGACAGGAAACTAACCAAATATGGACACAAGAGGGCAGGAAACACACGACACAGGACTGACATAACTCCCCCCTCCCGGAAGGCGCGACCCGCACTGTAACAGTACCACCGGGGAGGGGGGTAGGTGCTCTGGACGGAACAGACAGTTCAGAGCCATGGCAGAGCTGGGAGCTCTGGAGGCCATGGCAGGTGGTCCTCTACAGCCGGAGCTATACTACCCCTCCAAAAAAATCCATGGGGCAGCTTACGGGGTATCAGGAGCCCTCCGGGGCTATCTACAGGAACAGGAGCTCACATATGGCTATCCACATCAGCAACAGGGGAGGCAGGCGGCTAGGGAATGGCCTCCGTGGCCATAACTAGAGGAGCCGCCTGCCCCAGACGAGTCTCTATGGACCAAACAAGACCGACATGACAAGGATAATTTAAAACTGCTCCTGTGGACAATACAAGATGTAATACATGCCTCAGGGGACATGGAACGGCACTCCCGACTGGAACAGGGGAACTGGATCCACCGGAACTGAAGAGAGCCGCAGCCGGCGGGCTTGACGTCGGTGCAGCTGGCAGGCTAGACTTCAGAGTGGCCGGCGGGCTTGAGGAAGCCGCAGCCGGCGGCTTGACTTCGGAATGGCCGGCGGGCTTGAGGGAGCCACAGCCAGCGGGCTTGAGTGAGCGGCGGCCCACGATCTTGACTCAGTGGCGGCCGGCGGGCTTGGGTGAGCTGCGAACGGCAACTTGAGCGGGCGGCAGCCTGCAAACTAGAATGACGAACGGCCAGCGGGCTTGGGATAGCCAGAGCCGGTGGGCTGGACGGCTGACAGACTTGACTGATGGCCGGCAGGCTTGAGTGAGCCGTGGCTGGCGGGCTGGAGAGAGCTGCGACCGGCGGGCTTAACTTCATCGTGGCTGGCGAACTTGAATGACAGGTGGCCGTCAGACTCGCTGCATTTGCGGCGATCCCGCCGAACTCCTACGCCGAATAACAGCTGGCTAAGGCGGGATGACGAGCTGCGTCTTCCAAGCCGCGGGGGAAACACAGACAGGAACAAACAAAAAATGAACAAAAATGAAGAAAACAAAACGAGGTGAATGGGCACCGCTTACTCTTTTGGTCTGGTCTTCTGTCACGTACACACAGCGGGGAGGAATGAGGAACATGCAGACGAGGATAAACTCAAAATAACAGTCTTTAATTCAGACAGGCAAGGCAAGACAAGGCAGGGCAGATGCACAGGAGCACCGGGAAGTAACGAGTAGACCAGAAGAAAAGGAACTAAACAAGCAGGAACTAAATACACAGGATAATTACAGATAATAACTAAAACACAGCTGGAACAACAGCTGAAATAAACTAATAATCACACTTAACAAGGACAGGAAACTAACCAAATATGGACACAAGAGGGCGGGAAACACATGACACAGGACTGACACAGAGCAAGATTTAAAAGCTTGTATTGACCTCACTGATTGGACTGTTTTTGAGGCTGCTGCAAACAATCTGGACGAGTTCACAGAGACTGTAACATCATATATCAGTTTCTGTGAGGATATGAGCATTCCTACCAGGACTCATCTAACTTACAACAACGACAAACCATGGTTCACTGCAAAACTCAGACAGCTCCGTCAGGCCAAAGAAGATGCCTACAAGAAGGAGGACAAAGTCTTGTACAAACAGGCCAAATACACACTGGAAAAGGAGATCAGAGTGGCAAAGAGGAATTATTCTGGAAAGCTAAGGAACAAATTCTCTTCCAGTGATTCTGCTTCAGTGTAGAAAGGTCTGAAAGACATCACCAATTACAAGACGCCATCCCCCAGCACTGTGGAGAATCAACAACTGGCAGACGATCTGAATGAGTTCTACTGCAGGTTTGAAAAAACACCCCACACCTGCCCTGAACACCTCTCCACACAACCATTAACACCTCCAGCAACCCCCCCTCTCCTCCACACCTGCACTGAAAATAAGTGAAGATGTTGTGCGCCAGGTCTTCAGAAAGAACAAGAGAAGGAAGGCACCAGGCCCAGACGGTGTGACACCAGCATGTCTGAAAACCTGCGCTGACCAGCTGGCCCCCATCTTCACACAGATCTTCAACAGATCACTGGAGCTGTGCGAAGTCCCCTCATGCTTCAAACGCTCCACCATCATCCCCGTCCCAAGGAAACCCAAAATTACTGGACTTCATGACTACAGACCTGTGGCTCTAACGTATGTGGCCATGAAATCATTTGAAAGACTGGTTTTGACTTATCTGAAGGACACCACTGGACCCTTACTGGACCCCCTGCAGTTTGCCTACAGAGCAAACAGGTCTGTGGATGATGCAGTCAACATGGGACTGCATTACATCCTGCAGCATCTGGACAGACCAGGGACTTATGTGAGGATCCTGTTTGTCGACTTCAGCTCTGCTTTTAACACCATCATCCCAGACACCCTTCGGAATAAACTGACACAACTCTCCATCCCCACCTCCATCTGTCAGTGGATCACCAGCTTCCTGACAGACAGGCAGCAGCTAGTGAGGCAGGGAAAATACACATCCAGCACCCGTACGATCAGCACTGGAGCTCCTCAGGGCTGCGTTCTCTCCCCACTGCTCTTCTCCCTGTACACCAACGACTGCACATCTAAAGACCCCTTTGTCAAGCTCCTAAAGTTTGCAGATGACACCACAGTCATTGGCCTCATACAGGACGGTGACGAGTCTGCTTACAGACAGGAGGTTAAGGAGCTGGCTGTCTGGTGCAGTCTTGACAACTTGGAGCTTAACACGCTCAAAACTGTGGAGATGATCGTGGACTTCAGGAGAAACCCCCCTGCTCTCCCCCACTCACCATCATGGACAGCACTGTGGCTGCAGTGGAGTCATTCAAGTTCCTGGGCACCACCATCTCTCAGGACCTGAAGTGGGACATTCACATTGACTCCGTCATGAAAAAGGCTCAGCAGAGGTTGTACTTACTTCGTCAACTGAAGAAGTTCAACCTGCCACAGGCACACATGACACCGTTTTACTCTGCTGTTATTGAGTCAGTTCTGTGCTCCTCTATATCTGTCTAGTTTGGGTCAGCCAGCAAATCAGATACAAGAAGACTACAACGGGCTGTTAGGACAGCAGAAAGGATCATTGGCGTGCTCCTGCCCAACCTTCAGGACTTGTACTACTCCAGAGTAAAGAAACAGGCAGGAAACATCATCACAGACCCCTCTCACCCCAGCCACAACCTGTTTGCACTTCTCCCTTCAGACAGATTGTACACTAGAAGATCTATAGGCATAAAAACAGTGTTTTTTTCCCCAGGGATTATTACCTGATTTCTGTAATTCATTTCTGCAATTAATTTCTCTATCTCTAATGATTGCATCTCTCTCAAGTACTATGTAAATACATATGCATATTTTTTTTATTTATACAGCTGTATATAGAGTAAATAATGCACAAACCTGTACATAAATCTTCTGTTCCAGATTCATACACATTATTATTATTATTATTATTATTATTATTATCTATTGTTAAATTTAATTTAAATGTTTTCTGTTCTCATGTCAGATATGTATGTATGCATGTATGAACCAAGAGCTCCTTAAAAAAACCACAACACATTCCTTGTGTGTTTGTGCACACTTGGCGAATAAAGCTAATTCTGATTCTGATATGAAATGATTAGACAAATAGGAATATTTCTGATAACTGAAAAGAGACCGCAGACGTACCATGTGCCTTTCTTAACAAAGGTACAGGAAGTTTGATGTAGGAAATAGAAGTTGATGTCAAAAGTATTTTTCCAGAATAAGTTCCAGAATGAGTTGTTTGTTGAGGGGTAACACCATATAATCTTAGGTTGCCACCCTGGTGTCTAGAGATAATGTAGAAATACTTTGTTTCTGCTCTGAAGAAAATTTGACTTTACTGGAGTATACTGTAAATATTTCTGTTGACTTCACTACATTTAGAAAAGTAATTGAATACTTTTACTCTGGTACATTTCCACAGACACTTGTTTTCTGTTGTTATTGAAACTGCAGAAAATAACAAACTGCAAACTAAACTTTGCAGACCACTGTGTCAAAGTAAAGTCTGATTGTTGAACTAATGTAATTTTGGCTGTTGCTGTGTGTTTGTAGATTGTCTGGCTGTATGGTGACAGAGAAAGGCTGCGGTTATGTATCTTCAGCTCTGAGCTCAAATCCTTCATGCTTAAAAGAACTGGATCTGAGCTACAATCACCCAGGAGAACAAGGAATCAAGCTGCTCTCAGATACACTCAATCATCCAAACTACAAACTGAACAAACTCAAGTATGTTGATCAGGAAGAGTCACGCTGCTGTTTTTTGTGCATGGGTGTATGTGTTTACTGATCGTATCATATGTGCAGAATGTCATACTGTTTGTGTTTTATAGTGTGGATCATGGAGGAGAGCTCAGGATTACAGCAGGACTACACAAATGTAACTCTACACACACACACACACACACACACACATATGTAATGTGTAATGCTTTTTATATTTTCAATCCCCTAATCCCACCCCTAACCCTCACAGAAAACTTTCTGCATTATTACATTTTTTATTAAAAATTTTTTAGTATGTTCATTAGTGATTATAATTATGAAGACAGTTGGTTGTGCTCATGATTGTAGAGGAAGAGGCCTGAAACCTGAATACACACCACATTATATATCCTCAGTGTAGATCAAACCAGTATACACGCACACAAAGTTTTTTGCAATTCAACATGACTACAATAGGTAGACAATTCAACATTTACATCTACATTTACATTTAGTCATTTAGCAGACACTTTTATCCAAAGCGACTTACAAATAAGGACAATAGAAGCAATCAAAACCAACAAAAGAGCAACAACATGCAAGTGCTATGACAAGTCTTGGTTAGCCTAACGCAGAACACGTAGCAAGGTTTTTTTTATTATTAAATTAATTAATAAAAAAATTAATTAACGCCACTCAATTTTTTTTTTGATAAGTACACATTGTTGAAACACCTAACATAAAGTGATCAACCAAAATGTCTCTGTTCTTGTGTTCAGATGCCTGTGATCTCACACTGGATCCAAACACGGCAAACACTAAACTTGTTCTGTCTGAGGAGAACAGAAAGGTGACACATGTGAAAGAGGAGCAGCTGTATCCTGAGCATCCAGAGAGATTCGATGAGTGTCCCCAGGTTCTGTGTCGAGAGAGTCTGTCTGGACGCTGTTACTGGGAGGCTGAATGGAGTGGATATGCTGAAATATCAGTGACGTATAAAGGAATCGGCAGGAAAGGAGGGAGTGATGATTGTAGTTTTGGATTAAATGAAAACTCCTGGAGTCTATTCTGCACTGATGACAGATTCACTCGCTGTCACAATGATAATTTAATTGACATAAGTGTCCCTTCAGGCTCCTCTAAGAGAGTAGGAGTGTATGTGGACGTGTCTGCCGGCGCTCTGTCCTTCTACAGCGTCTCTGACACACACACACTCACACACTTACACACATTCAACACTACATTCACTAAAGCCCTCTATGCTGGATTTAGGTTGGTGTTTTGTGATTCCTCAGTGTCTCTTTGTCAGACTGAAAATCCTGTGAGCAATAATGGAAATGTCACACACACCTGATTGAAAGGAATAATCTCACTTTATTTACTGTAGCTCTTGTATCCCCCATTTTGGAAAGGGGGGCATAAATGCAAAATAAGTTTGGTGCTTATGAGTCATTCTGACTAGACATATATTTAGTAAAGCTAACATTTAAAGGTGCCATAGAATGCATTGATACAATATTTTAAATTGTTCTCTGATATCTACATAGAAGGTATGTGGCTTAGGTAAGGGCAAAAATTCTCCAGAAATGGTTTTACATGTCCATTTACAACCCTAGGATTTCTCCCCAGAATGAAACGGTCTGTTATTACCTTATTTGGAAGGGTCATGAATAATAATGTTGAGCTCTGCTCTGATTGGCTGTTTCACAGTGCGGCTCAATGTTGAGCTCTTCTCTGATTGGCTGTTTCACAGTGTGGCTCATTTCAGTAGCTAACACAGCAGGAAGGAAACACAGGGAAAATATATATTTCTATACTTTCTCACGCAGTTATATTATCGGGTAATTATACTGTATATAAAATGCGGGCATCAGGGAGCTGATATTAATATGTTGGGCATTGAAACTGCTTTCGAATGCATGATCACTTTTTACTTTCACTTTCGAGATTCGCGATCGCACGTACACTGTTTATACTATGGAGGGCAGTACTTGCCACACATTTACAAGATCAGATGTTTGTCAGTGGTGCTCAGGATCTGTAAATCATTCACCATCATCCTCAGTCATCTCCTTACTCTGTTTATGTGGTAAGTGAAATCGTATGTACTGTAATGTAACAGGCTACAGCTAGCAAGGAGCTAACATGTCCCTTTAGTGGCTTGCGTTATTTTATTAGAACACATTATTTGCTTTCCATGCCTTTCTGAATACAGACACCAACCCATCCCTGCACTTCACACCCCCTGGACAGCCTGCAACATAACATTTATTTACGTCATCTGCCATTTTCTCTGTTGTACTCGCTTGTTTCTTCACAATACCTGCAGAACTTCTGATGGTTCACCTTTAAAAGTTTACTGTTCAAGACACAATTATTTAGACTGTTATTAATATGGAGATATAGCTAAAAAAAATTATATATATTTTTTAAATGTATTTTTAAAAAAAAACATATGTGGCTGTGGTATGTGAACGTATTAGACTTCAGATTCATTGTTTCTAAGACCATGTCATGTATTTTTATTGTAGTGAAGGCCTAACAAAATGCTAATAAAAATATTGCTCCCCATAACCTCCCCTGCACTCTGTCGTCTAATGTCTGGCATGGAAACCTACCCTTTTTCTGTTTCTGTTGTTCTCAGTCAACAAACCTTTCACACCTCTGCCAGGTATTAGACTAATCTTCTAATCTTCAGTATTTTTTATCATTATTCTTTTGTTTTTATTCAAGCATTATTTGTCTTTATTCTAGCATTACATGGCTTCCCATCTGCATCCCTTTGATCCCAATATACATTTACCCACATATTATAAAAAGTCTTTATAGAAAACAAAACAAAACAAAACAAAACAAAACAAAACATTGTCTTATAATCTTAAATGAATTCTTTTTACAAAATGAAATACATAAAATCATGAAATATAATTGCACCTGTGTAGGGAAGATTGTGTACAGTTGGAACAGAGGGGCAGTTGAAACATCAAATAACTTGTGTGTGCATCACAGCTGACCCATGATTTTTGCTCCACAGATGCATAGTAAGTATTATCCTCTTTAACTGGGGAAAAAAATAAAGCGTGTATGATTCTCTAGCCTGAAGATATTGAACAAAATCTATTTTTAGGGGCAAGATTTTCACTTCACCACCTCCTTTCAACATTCCATTTATGACTGTATAAGTGAACCTTGATATTTGTGGTCATTAGTCTGTCCACAAAAAATGCCACAATTCATAATATTCATAACCGTGCTTCAGTGTTATTGCGCAATTTAGATAAATGTGCGAGGTGAAAATTTGTTTTTTAAAGTTAACACTTAATTTTTCAGCGTTTTAGATATTAACCCATTTAATCCCACCGGATACAGTAGTGACTGTAAAAAAAAGTTTTAATTTATAAAGCTCTAAAAACCTTACTGACTGATGTTTTAGTGACTTCCAGCAAATATGGAAAAAAATAAAGGGTCTCAATTAAATATGTGCAGTTTCACATGTTCAGTGCAAATTGTCACATGACCAGAGCAGTTTATTTCCTGTTTGCACCTTGAGAAGATACGGGCCGTTTCACAAACGGAAGGCTGCATCCTCCGGAGGTCGCATTTGTAGGCTGCATACGTCATAAAGATCTTATTTTAGAATATTAACAGTTATAAATTTGACCATTATTCTTAGTTGTGTAAATTGTTGTAATATGCTTTTGACTCGCAAATGTAATGCTCAGTTAACTGAAATAAACCAGGCTTGATGACGTATGCAGCCTACAAATGCGACCTCCGGAGGATGCAGCCTTCCGTTTGAGAAACGGCCAATGACTGCATCAAAGCTCCAAAACGAAAGGCTAGTAAAGTCTGTTAACATAAAGATATGACAAAGATTTTTAGTACACATTATCTTTAAGGTGTCTAGTATTAATATATGAATTCACATATATTCAGTTTTGTTGAGTGTGGTCATAGAGAGAGTAAACATGTTGATGGTCACAATAGTGAGTTCACAGTGAAGTTAGGAATACAATATAAATCCAGTTGCACTTGTTAGTGAAAATTACATTAAAATGATGCAATGACAAAATATTGCACTAAATTAAAAATTCAAATGTTACAAAAAAATGACAATATTGATGTTGTAATACTGGTAGCACTAATATAAAAATGTCATGTTATATTTTGCAAAAAAGTATCAATTTTGAAATACGTTGATGGTTGTATTTTTATTTATTTTTTTGTCTTTTATCTGTGTTCCTATCTGTCATGCCCATGGACCTGTTTTGTGTTTGTTTTCCTTCCACGTGCTCCCCTTGACCTAGTTTTCTCTTGTGTGTTCATGCCCATATTTGGTTTTTCCTGCTCCTGTTCCCATTGTGTTCTATTGATTTCAGGTGTGTCTCCTGATCCCCTCGCTTTGTTGTGCATTTAAAGAGAGTTCTGTCCCTGGTTTCTTTGTCTGGTGTCTATTGTCATTTCCTCATGTTACTTTGTATTCCCTTTGGTTTTTGTTATTAAAAGTGTTTTTGAGTAATCTCCTCGTCTCCGTGCTCCCTTTGATGTGTGACACTATCAATGTTGTATAAGGTTTTTTTATGCATAATAGTAACCCTAGAATATGATCAAACAGTTTAAAATAGCTGGGCTAAGATATAACAATTTTTATGACTGCAGAAATATGTTAATTCAGTATCACCGGTCACAATTGTGACCGACCATAAAACACAATTTTTCTCACACTTTTCCAAAAAAAAAAAAAAAAAAATTTTTTATTATTTCAAAGGGTTACTAATGACACATCATTTGGATATTTTCATGTCTGGGAAAAATGTGGGATTAAACGGGTTAAGCAGTCCTAATGCTCTTAAATTAACTCTTAAAATTGTTCAGTGATTTACTGTTAAACTGTGGGCTATTTAACTCTTAGATGCTGAATAGCAAATTATCAGCTGTATATAATAAAGAGCAGGGATAAAATAAAGAGTTGAATTAAAATGGTAAATCTGACAGCCACACATTAGATTAATCCACGCTGTATCCGTGCCGGTGCACAACCCACGCAAGGAAGATAATTCAACAAATAGCTGCAATTGCAGGTTTTCAAACAGATGGCGACAAAGAGGCAAAACTTACGGACTGCAGCTTTAACTGATAAATAGCAAATAAAGTATATAACCTAAAATATGATATGATTAAATTTAACATGCATGACAAAACAGTAACTACAAATCCACATTTGTGTGCCTGGGTTCCAGTTGTTTCTGCAAATTGCAACAATCCATATGCTTTTATTTTCCGTATATTTGGCATCTGTAAAAAGACTGTTGATCCTGTTAGTACAGTCAGTTGCACAACACCTGAAACATCCTTGCTTCAGATGTTTTGTGTGTCACTGTGTGTGTGTGTGTGTGTGTGTGTGTGTGTGTGATTGAGTGTGACTAACTCCAACACTAACCACTGTCTTTTTGCAGCGTAGTGGATGTAGCTGCAGTGACTTACACCTATTGTGACGTCACATGCATATCATCTATTTAAGTCTAGATTGATTAGATCTGTGCATTCCCTCATACAAAAAAAAAAACACAGGGCAATATCTATTATTTCATTCAGTTTGTCAGTTTATTTATAAATTTATATTTACAAATTTTCATCAGTCCAAATTAATCTAATCAGATTTCAAATTTAAAAAAAAAAATTGTTTATCCACCTTTTTCTTGCCATAAAAGTGGGCCATTTGTAAATTCTATGGCTTCCGGTCTCATCCGCATCCAGCTATTTTTAGCTGTACAAAACAGTTCATTTTGATATTGATATTTGGAATGATATTGAAAATTGGTGTGTCTTATATATATATATATATATATATTAATGTAGGCCTATTACCTTAATTATGAACACACTGGTTTGTAGTGCAAACAGTTTTACCATTTACTGCACGTTGTTATACTCCTCGTTATTTACGTGTAGTGGCTAATGAACCAGAAGTCTCACCCATAGGCTTACTTCCGCGTTGAAGAAAAAGGTGGCTACTGTATGTATACAAAAATTTGCATTGTTTAAATGACATGAATCTAGAAAGAAATCTGATATGTCTGTCAGAACATATTTTCTAGCAAACACATAACATATTCAGTCTCCACCACCCCTTTCAATTGAAAAATACAAATAAATAAATAAATAAAACAGAGTCAAACTCAATCGAATTTAATAAAGGATTTCCAATTGAGTCTGATTGAGCCATAAATTGGATTATAAACAGATCTGTGGTGAATTATCTGGGTTGCATGTAAACATAGCAACTGTGGCACTACACAGCAAGAAAACATTTATCTAACATTTTTCTGAATCAAATATTTAAGATTTAAATATTTAAGAAAATTAAATATAAATATTTTGTAAATATATTTTACAACAATAACAACAGAAATAGAGGCTGTCGACCGCAACAGTTCAATATTTTACAAAATAAAACACATGGTGCAGTGCAGGGGCGCAGATGGGATTTTTTAACTGGGGGGGACCAAGCTGTCAGCAGTCCAATTGTCAGAGGGGGGGAGGGGGCGAACTACGGGGGAGCTAATTGTCTTATTATTCCCCTTAATAAGACAATTTTGGGGGGTCTCAAAAAATATTGACAATGTGTTATTTTGACGTGCAATTTCAGTTTTGTGTAATGTGCGGTGCAAATTCCACTCATGTTTAATACATGTCAACTCAAAGATTAGTAGAAATAATATAAACGTTGAGCTGCGCGCGAAGTCCTTGAAATCCATTCTGCAGTTAGCATCATATAGCCACCATGGCCAAAGTCCCAAAGTCCACGGTATAGCCTAGTTCGTACACTGTTATAGAGTATTTGTGGGTGGCTGTTTGTTGTTTCACCTATCAATTCATGTCGATAAAGTATAATAGGGTAAATCCTGTATTAGTGATTTTTCCTATACAGTGCTTGCATAAAGCAAGTAGTGCATACACTTGTAGTTCAAAATAGTATCTTTGTAAGTCATTGTAAGTCCTCTTTTGAGGCACGCGCGAACGCAGTGTAAATGGACACTCCGAAAAAAAAATCTCCGCATCCACATGTACATACACAACCATGACAAAGACAATCGTGGAAACAAGCGAAGATGACACAAAAGCATATTCAAGCAAAAGCCAACACGGATAAGTTGTGTGAAACAAGGCAAAATCAACGTAACTCACCTATCAAAAGGAAACAATACAACCTCGGCGTCCAATTCGAGCCCTTCCCGCTCCTTGAGTTCTCTCCACCGATGGAAAGCTGCGATTTACGCGGGTCCTACCTCTTGCCTGATCGTAACCCTTCTTTTTAATGTTTTGTTTCTCTGATATTTTCCTCTTTTTTATCTGCCATCTCTCTCTATCTATAGTCGATCTGCTAATATCTGTCCTGTGCACTCAAATAGAGCACTCTCTTCTCTCCATCAGTACAAGACACGCCCCCTTACTGCTGATTGGCTACAAGTGTGTTTTGGGACTCGGTCAGATGCAGCGGTCAAAAGCATTTTTCAAAAGTCTTTAGTGGAGCAGCAGGCCGGGCCGCCACTTCTTAGGCTAATGTAGATAGCGGAAACCCTGATAAATCCTCTGTTTACCGATGTTGCCTTTCGTAGAGACAGTGAGTAGAGACAGTGAGGGTGACGGATCGGGTCACCATGAATCTGGGGGGGGGGGGGTCATGTCCCCCCCGTCACTAGTGCCATCTGCGCGCCTGGTGCAGTGTCACCTGTTGAGATGGTATCTGATATGGGCCACAGTTAAAGGTCATGTGAAAAAAATCATATTTGAGAAGAAAATCTGCATTTAGACTACATTCATCTCTGGTGTAAACGTAGCCTTGATTTCACACAGATACTTGCTTTCTGGTGCAATTTAAACTTGCTAAACCACTTAAAACTCTTTCCACAGAAATAACACAAATAGAGTCTCACATCTGCATGACTTTTCATATGTATCTGTAAGTGTGATGGGAAATTAAATTTTTTATTACAATAATCACAATTAAATTGCCATCCTCCAGCGTGAATGCGCAGATGATTTTTGAAACCGCTCAGTTTCCTAAATATCTTGCCACACTCTAAACACTGCTGTTTCTTTCCATAATGAGTTTGCAAATGACATTTTGGGTCTTTTGTGAAATCCGTCTCACGCTTAAGACATGTGTAAGGCCTCTCTCTGGTGTGAAGCCTCAAGTGACTTTGAAGATTTCCTTTAAATCTGAAACTCTTTCCACAGTGATGGCATATGAAAGGCCTTTCTCCGGTATGAATTATCATGTGCGTCTTGAGATTTCCTTTACGTGTGAAACTCTTTCCACAGTGTTTGCACATGAAAGGCTTCTCCCCGATGTGAGTCATTACATGATTCTTAAGGTCTTTCTTGTCGGTGAAACTCTTTCCACACTGATGGCATATAGGAGAGTTCTCTCTTAAGTGAATCCTGGTGTGCTTATTTAAGGTTACTTTGTATCTGAAACTCTTTCCACACTGATCACATGTGAATGGTTTCTCACCAGTGTGGATTCTCATGTGATACTTAAGATTTCCTTTTTGTGAGAAGCTCTTCCCACACAGTTTGCAGGTGTAAAGGTTTTCTCCAGTGTGAACTCTCAAGTGGATATCAAAGGACTCCTTATATGTAAAATTCATTCCGCACTGAGGGCATGAGTAAGGCTTCTCTCCCGTGTGAATCCTCATGTGAGACTTAAGGCTTACTTTATGACTGAAACACTTTCCACAATTAGGGCAGGTGAAAGGCTTTTCTCCGGTGTGAACTCTCATGTGATACTTAAGATTTCCTTTTTGTGAGAAGCTCTTCCCACACAGTTGGCAGGTGTAAGGGTTCTCTCCAGTGTGACTTTTCATATGAGCGTTAAAGGTTGGTTTATATGTGAAATTCATTCTGCACAGCGGGCATGAGTAAGGCTTCTCTCCAGTGTGAATTCTCATGTGAGTTTTCAGACTACCTTTATGACAGAAACCCTTTCCACAATGATGGCACGTGAAAGGCTTGACCTCTGCATGAATTCTCATGTGATTCTTAAGGTATTTATTTAATTGGAAACTCCTTTCGCACTGCTGGCATTTGAAAGGCTTCTCTCCAGAAGCTTCTCTTGTGTGGGAATTAAAGGTTCCTGTCATTTGAGCTAAATTTCGTGAGGAAATATTTTCAGACTGTGAGCAAATAAAAGATTTTTCTTCAGTTATGAAATCATGGTCTTCCTCTTTCATTTCATTGAGTACTTCACTCTCTTCTTTCAACGCTACCAGGTCTAGGACAGAAAGAAACAAATACAAGTTAACCTCAGTTTAATGGCATAAAGTAACAGACATGAGAGGATTTAAAACAGAAACCAACATGTATGCTGGATATCATACCCACTAAACTACTAAAAGAGGTGTCAGGATTTAAGCCCCATCAGAAACTTACAACTCTGTGCATATCTCTCCCTCTGCTTAAATTTAAACAACAGAACACAGCATTCACTTGGAGAGAGAGTTATTTTGGCCTTTGTGGACCTGCATTAGCATGTCCTGTCTATCTGACCACTACCACTTTGTGTAAATGAAGAGTGACTGAATGGATATCTCATTAAAATATGAAGTGCCACAGGGTTCAGTATTAAGTCCTCTGCTTTTCTCCTTCTATATGATTTCCCTAAAGGATATTACAGTTCACAATTATGCCAATGATGAAGATTCTCAATCTCTGTGGATGTACGTTTACTACAGATAAGAACCTGGGTGTTGTGTTAATATAATCAGTAAATAAGCTTGTAAGTTGGTTCAAAATTCAGCAGCTAATGTGCTTACTAGATGACAAAAATGGGCTGTTGTAATCAAATGTCTTGCATCACTACACTAAATGTAATATTTTGTATTAATTTTAAAATGTATCTAATTATACACAAAGCTTTGAATGACCTTGCTCCTTACTACTCATGCAACCTTCTGCCTTGGTATGATCATCACATTTATTATGGTCACAAAATTCTAGCCTGATATAATATTTTAAGATTACTGAAAAGAGGTGCTCCACCAACAAAAGAGGAGGTGCAACCAAAAATCAAAAAGCCATGTCAGTTAGAAAAGGTGCAGCACTCACACTTGAAGAGATCAAACCTTTATTGGTTAAAATGATGTTTCGACCATTATCAAGGCCTTGATCCGACATCAAGAACAGCAGTACCAAACAATGCTTTAACATTCTTCTAATCAGCAACAGGTGTGTCACTCTGCCAATTAGGGGAGAGGCTTGCAAACAAGTTCAAGAAAAAAAAAAAAAAAAAAAAAAAGGAAAACAGAGAATCAGTAAAACATACCATAATCAATTTCTTGATTGAGAACTCTGGGAAATAATGTGTCTAAAATAAAAATCCAAAAAGTCTCCCTAGATTTATGTTTCACAATAATATCACCTCCCTGACCTACAGGATGGACTTGTTCAATACCAAAGTAAATAAAACTCACAAATAGAATGTGAATAATATTCTTTAAAATGCTACTGGGTTGCTTATGTCCCCATGTCATATACCACTGCGATGTTCACATATACGAGTTCTTAATTCTCTTGATGTTTCACCAACATACAACATTCCACATGGACAGCGTATGGCATAAATGACATTACAAGAACTGCAAGTGATGACATTTTTAATAAATATGTTTTTGCCTGTTGTATGATGTGGAAAATATTTAAATCTCCTGGGCCCTGTTTAGACTTGGTATTAAAGTGCCCCTATTAAGCCATTTTTAAAGTAGCTAATAATTTTATGAGTCTCCTAAAACAGGTTTACATGCATCCAAGGTCAAAAAACTGTTTAGTTTTCTCAAAAAAATTGCTTTAATTTTACCTCATTTCTAAATGATTCCTAAACGACTCATGCGAAACAGTTCAGAGAATAAGTCTCTAAACCCCTCCTTTCCGTGATCCCTCGCTGCTGTGATTGGTCAGATGGCGCAGTCCTTTGTGATTGGTCTACAGCGTGAATGACAGCCCATGGGCGGACATTATGCGAATGTGTTACTTCGTGACGTACAGCCGTAACAGAATAAGATTCGAATTCCTAACGACTCGTTTAGATGATTGCGAGCAGACTCTTTTTTTTGATAGACATTAACTTTACATATCGTGCACTTTCGGCTTCACAACTTTGCAGATAGTTTATGTTCACATACTGCTACATGACACACTGCATGAAAGGTAATCTTCGAAAAGGCATAATAGGAGCACTTTAAGATGTGTTTTGGTTGATCGGATTACAAGTGGACAATGAAGACACATACCCATTTACACCTGGCGTTTTAATCCGTCTCTTCTGTCCACTTTCGACCAGATTACGTCTTGTACGTCTCGCAACAATTATGTATTAGGTCAGTAGGCGGAGAGTAAGAGGTCTTTTGTGGATGTTGGAATGCATTCGACCACATTAGCGTCTATACCACGAAAGCAATCCGATCGAATGCGTTTTCGACTACCTCTGGAAGTGGTCGAAAGTGGACAAGCTCAAAACGTTTCACACCCCGTTTACACCTGTATTTAGCATTGCCCACTTGTGATCCAATCGACCAAAACGCATCTTAATACCAAGTGTAAACAGGGCCCTGGTGTACTAACATGGAGAACAATTCCCACATGTGTAGTTACCTGGAGGAATTGCAAATGGTAGAGGCTTAGGAGGACTTGTGCAAACATTGGCCTTAATTAAAGAGCTCTTTAAACTCCTTGCTTTTCGAAAAGACATTAATGGGGGATGTTCAAACATTTTAGAAAGACCTGGGTCTGATTGTAAAATATGCCAATATTTCCATATTATGTTACAGAGTGTTGGAGCTTGGCGAGTGCATGCTGTAACAAATTGTACAGAGAAATTCCTTTTAGTGTTTTATTAGCTGGAGTGAGTAGATGTTCCCTTTGTACTGCTTTTCTCCTCTGCACAATCCAACCACCTTTATAGCCCTTTTCTTTGAATTTCTTCCACATTTCTTTTTCATAATTTCAAACAAATTGTCTGTTGAACAAAATCGCTTAATTCTATGCAGCTGACTCACTGGTAAACTTTTTTTGAGAAAGGGTGGGTGACAACTATAGCCCTATTCGCACGGGATTAGTATTACCTGGTGACCTCAAGTCATTTGTAGTAATTATGGAGGTTGTCTGTGATCTTAATCCCATGCAAATCGCCCATGTCTGTAAAGTAGTTTCTTCAAACACAGAGGTCCTGTGATAATATTAGTCCCGTGCGAATCGGCATCTCTGTGATTTGGCCAGCATTTTGCGGTGTCATATATAATTTTTTCAGGGTCTTTGTTTCCTGAGCGCATTTTTAGCCATCTTTTGCGTAAAATGGAGGTTGCGAAGTGTTTTGATAGTATTTTAGGTGCTGGGTTGTATCACTATACACCAGGGGTGTCAAACTCAGAGTTTAGCTCCAACCCTGCTCCAACACACAAACCATGTAGTCTTCAATTGAGCCTGAAGGACTTGATTAGCTGGATCTGGTGTGTTTAATTAGGGTTGGAGCTAAACTCTGCAGGGCTGTGGCCCTCCAGGAACTGAG
Organism: Aspiorhynchus laticeps; assembly: GCA_023376895.1. Lineage (NCBI taxonomy): Eukaryota > Metazoa > Chordata > Actinopteri > Cypriniformes > Cyprinidae > Aspiorhynchus > Aspiorhynchus laticeps. The sequence goes on along the minus strand of CM041801.1, from coordinate 43,238,105 downwards.
TTTGACACCCCTGCTATACACCATACTATTATATAATTTGCACTTTCATAAAAATAAAGCTGAAAACCATCAGAAGAGCGAAAACAAGAATGATTAGATGGAGATGGATGACATGTATAGCAGCTTGCGGTAAGGAACATTCTTCTGTTTATGATATATACTGTTATGCAAAGCCTTGACATCATAACTGGGAGATAAGTCTGTAAAGTCGAGTAAAATCACAGGCTTCGTTTATCCCGTTTGAATGCACCACACGAAATTCAGATGGGGGGGGGGGGTTTCTAAATCACACGAGGTCCCTAGATCAGTGCTTCCCAAACCTGTCCTGGAGGTCCCCCTGCTCTGCATCTTTTGTATGTCTCCCTTATCTAACACACCTGATTCCACTCACCAACTCGTTAGTAGAGACTGCAAGAACTAAATTGGGTGTGTCCGATTAGGGAGACATACAAAATGTGCAGGGCAGGGGGTCCTCCAGGACAGGTTTGGGAAGCACTGCCATAGATAATACTAATTCCATGTGAATAGGGCTTATGAGCATGTAAATAATTATGCCTATCTGTTTTCTTCCTAAAAAGGTCTTTACCTACCGTTACCTACCTTGGTAACACAGACATCCAAAAAATCCAAAGTGTTTTTTTAAAAATCAAAGAACTCGTATATGTGAACATCGCAGTGGTATATGACGTGGGGACATGAGCAACCCAGTAGCACCACATTTTAAAGAATATTATTCACATTCTATTTGTGAGTTTTTTTACTTTGGTATTGAACAAGTCCATCCTGTAGGTCAGGGAGGTGATATTGTTGTGAAACATAAATCTAGGGATACTTTTTGGATTTTTTTAGACACATTATTTCCCAGAGTTCTCAATCAAGAAATTGATTATGGTATGTTTTACCGATTCTCGGTTTTCCTTTTTTTTCCCCCTCCTTAAATTTGTTTGGAAGCCACTCCCCTAATTGGCAGAGTGACACACCTGTTGCTATAAAGCATTGATTGCTACTGCAGTTCTTGATGTCTGATGAAGGCCTTAATAATGGCCGAAACATCATTTTAACCAATAAAGCTTTGATCTCTTCAAGAGTGAGTGCTGCACCTTTTCTAACTGACATGATATAATATTTTGAATGCTGAAATCCACGAAAGCTCACTTAAGCTGAATTGCTGCCACTCCCAGTCATACAGCTAGCCCTGCTCCTAGTGGTGGGCAGAGCGAGGCTTCGTGAAACACTGAAGCAGTCGAAGCAAATGTGTCGAGGCTTCGAAACATCGACACCCGTCTCTACGGTGACACCTAGTGGCAATTTTCAAGTATTGCTCTGAAACAGCATCGACAAAGAAAGAGTTAAGCGAAATGACGAATTCTAACGTATGTTGTATTAGTTGATCCACCAAGTGATTTGGGGGAGTGGTTATTGTGCTCCACTGGACTCCTTGGGTTCGAATCCTGGGTGAAGCAGTCATTTTCACAAAATTATAATAAACAATTAAAATGTGTTTTTATTGTTCTGTTCTTGTAAAGTGTTGAAACATCGGTCTGACGTCTGAATTAACTCTTTTTGAATAAATAAGTGTTATTTTGGTATTGAAAAATAGACAATAAAATACATCAAGCCACAATGTCTTACTTTTTTTTATATATATAAAGATTGGTTTTTTTTAAATATGAATTGTTCTGCCGTTGATGGACTTATCCTACTTCTTTTTTTACATAGAATTTCTCCAGCCTCACAAAAACCCACGAAGTGAAGATGCGTTAACTCCACTTTTATACTTTGTGGGAGTTAGGTTGAGACAGATGTGCAATTGTGTGATTTGTTCCTGACCCTGTCAATCAAACGCAGAATCGGCAGGTATGCATGTCTCGAAACACTTGTGACACGCCCCGATGCTTCGAATCGCCTTAGTCACGTGACACGGGTGTTTCGAATCACGCTTCGGAGCAGTGTTTTGAAACATCTGCGCTTCGGGATCTCGACACCGTGTCGAAACGTCAGTTTCGCGTCAGCCATCCCTACCTGCTCCTGATCTTCTCAGGCGCTCTTATAGGCAGCATTAGTATTTGACTCGTCATGTGTCTGTCCACATGTGGCGACCCACTCCATGTCAGAAAAACAACTGCTTTATTTAGGCCACTCTTCAAAAATACACATCATTTCTGTTTTGATAAGGATCACATGACTGAGTTCAGCTTTGGGAATGGAAACTAACCTGTTTGTTCCTCAGTATCTTCTCGTTTCACTCTGAATGCTTCTTCAATCCTCAAGTCTTCACTCTCCTCCTTAATAAACGCCATCTTTTTATTCGTCTCTTTTTACGCTTCACCAGGAGTTTTTCTGCATCTTCGGACTCTCTGTCATGTTTAAGATGAGAATAATTAAGTTAATGCTAATTAATGTCTTAATTGAAATAAATGAATAGCCAACACTCAAAAATAGAACTACAAAAGATAACAGAACACAAAATTCATTACATTGTCAAATAAATAAATAAATGCATGCATGCAATTGGTGTGTAAAGGCTCTCATTGCACATGATGTTTGTGATCTCAGGTTTGACCAGCAGGTGCCCCAAGCTTGTGCTGATTGGAGCGCTTCAAATCAGTAAATCATTGTGTGCTTCTGAGTTATTACTAAAAGGCCAGTGCCGAATTCATAACGATAAACCGATTCTCGATATAGGAAGCGAAATGAGACGCACTTCTGCTACTCATATGTGGATGTGCCTTATTCACAACAATAACGTCCATTAATGTTACATTAAATGATAAATAATTCATTTTGCATCGCGTGTAAAAACTATGAAATTTATTGAACTGGTTATATTGATAAACACAAACCTTCAGCCCAGAGGAGCGCGGCGCAGACGCACGACGTCACGTCGCCAGTCCAAAATAAAAGTCCTGTTCAAACGCAATTTACATTCAAAACACAACAGTATCAGTTGAATGAATGCTTTTACTTCGTTCATATGTCTTCCATAGATTATTGGACTATCATAATTATGATCTAAACATTTATTTAGATTTTTATACATATTTTTTAATAATTTGTTTTTAATAAAATGAACTTTTATTTTAATAAAACCACATTTTTAATATATTTTAACCTGTATATATATAAAAATCTGGACTCTCTTGCATACTTTTCAAGACTGTTACATGTATAAAATCTGCTTTAACTCATACGCTCGCTCAACTTGTTTTTTAACTCGTAAACCACATTTGCACTACTTGTATTTTACTATATGGATAGCTGGTTCAAATAGTTTTTCAGCACCCAAACCCATGTTTCATTTGAAAAGCAAACACCACGTTTTTATTTATTTATACACAGGATTAGAGAATAGCATATAATGCATGCAGATAGCACAGATTTGCCCTGCTCAGGACTATCATTTACCTAAGGTCTGTGAACACATCTTGTATCTGTGGTGTATGAGTGCAACCGCAACAGCAGCTTTCACACAGAAAGTGTGTTTCAATCGACTGTAAGTGGACTTCATCGGGTTTTCCACCATCTTAAGTGGATGGACTTAAGTGAGTGGACTTAAGTGAATGGACTTCATAGAGTTTTCCATCATCTTAAGTGAGTGGACTTAAGTGAATGGACTTAAGACTTAAATGAATGGACTTCATAGGGTTTTCCACCATCTTAAGTGAGTGGACTTAAGTCAGTGGACTTAAGACTTAAGTGAGTGGACTTAAGACTTAAGTGAGTGGACTTAAGTGAATGGACTTCATAGAGTTTTCCACCATCTTAAGTGAGTGGACTTAAGTGAATGGACTTCATAGAGTTTTCCATCATCTTAAGTGAGTGGACTTAAGTGAATGGACTTAAGACTTAAGTAAGTGGACTTAAGTGAATGGACTTAAGACTTAAATGAATGGACTTCATAGGGTTTTCCACCATCTTAAGTGAGTGGACTTAAGTGAATGGACTTAAGACTTAAGTGAGTGGACTTAAGTGAATGGACTTCATAGAGTTTTCCATCATCTTAAGTGAATGGACTTAAGACTTAAGTGGACTTAAGGACTTAAGTGAGTGGACTTAAGTGAATGGACTTCATAGGGTTTTCCACCATCTTAAGTGAGTGGACTTAAGTGAATGGACTTAAGACTTAAGTGAGTGGACTTAAGTGAATGGACTTCATAGAGTTTTCCATCATCTTAAGTGAATGGACTTAAGACTTAAGTGGACTTAAGGACTTAAGTGAGTGGACTTAAGTGAATGGACTTCATAGGGTTTTCCACCATCTTAAGTGAGATTCCGATCCGAAGGGAGCAAACACGTTCAGTTCGAAGGGCTCTGCAAACAGCAGAGGGAATAAGGGAACATCGATACATCACTTCACAGGAATGGAGAGGGAAAATCACCAAGCTGTCACCAGTTAGAACCAACCCTGGAGCAGAGCCGCTGAAAGAGTTTAATATAGAAGGGTTGCAATAAATGCACTTATGTTATTATACTAATTAGAGTATTTATGAATGACTATGGTGATGAATGTTACATTTGCATATTGTATTGTATGAATAGGTGAAGGGCCATTCCACCGAATGGGTGCCATTTCTGTCCCCAGGACATTATAGGTACAAACATGCATAAAAATTAACTATAAAATACATTTTATTATTAAGCAAAGTGTCCCACAGATTAATCTAACTGCAAATTTAAAATCTATAATTTAAAAAATAATTAAAAACTACCTGAAACACTGAAAATATAGCATTTGTACATGTCAGTGTCTAACGCTACATTTGAACATTAAATATAATGTTTAAAATCCTTCGGAAATCATTTTTATTTTGCATTTTTGAATACCTCCATATCCCATCTGTGCTTTAAATACATTTATTTCAAAATACATTTATAATATTTTGGATAAAATACACATTTTAGTCATGTCCCCAGGTTTTCACTCAGTCCTGTTACCCTAACCCCATACCCCCCCCCCCCCCTCTCTAAAAAACATAATATTGCAACATCTGGATCTTCTGAAGGCAATTAAATAATCAGAAGCATGTCTTATTTTCTTTTCTGTATATCTGATGATATTGTAACAGTGGCTGGGTGCGTCATTATAAATATACTGTCCTGTTACCTAAATTATTTCTTAGATGTTACTTGTTTATTTTAAAAATACAAATCTTTGATGAATCACTATAATTTGCTGAGTATTCTCATAATATTAGCATGTACTCCATGTGGCTAGATTATATGTATTTGCTGATTTTATCCTAAAATCTCATTCCTGTTACTTTCAGTCCTGTTACCCATATATCATATACTTATATATAGTAACTGAGTAAAAGTAACAGGAGTGAGTAGTGTAATCAGATTTATTCATGTAAATATTAGGCTACATCCATATTAATCTAGATACATTTGAAAATTCATCTTTTTCTCAAAGTGTTGGCCTTCTATCCACACTGAGACAATGCTTTTGCCCAGAGAAAACCTATGGTTGTTCCTGCATTGATGTTTTATATTACTTTCCTGCAAGTATGACAGAAAATGTACTTGACATCTCTGTCCTGTGGCAATTATGTATTAGACTCATTTATTGAATGGCGTTTGAGTGTGAGCTGCGCTATAAGAAAACAATATCCACAGAAAAACTGAAAAGATATTATTTAAGTTTGTTATTTTTAATATCAATTACAATTTAATATTTGTTATTTTTTTGTTATTTATATCTTATCTTAGAACCCGTCCTCGACCCCTAAACATAACCCTAACAAAAACCTCTGCAGACCACTAGATGTAAATAGAGACATGATTTGGCCTTGTTTAGCAGTGAGGTCATCTCACTAGTCAATGTTCAACACTTTCACAATATCTGAGCGGTTATTAATATCTCACATGTGTAGTCAAACCTGTATACTAATATAATAGATACTCCTTCCTGTTACCAGTTTCATTCCTGTTACTAAATAGTTGTTTCTTTAAAAAATAAAGTTAAACCACTATTTTTTTAATTAAGTTTGGTCCATAATTTATCCCATTGTTTAATAAATTGCATCATAGAAAATTGATAAGCTTGAGGTTTGAGTCGCCTTTAAAATGAAAAAAATTAGTTTGTGTACTTTAGAAAAATACACCTTGTGTAGATAAATAGTGATTTTTTAATGATAAAAATAATATTTTTCAATATTTTTTGAAACCAACAATTTCTTTACAATAAACACGTGCCTGAGGAGGAAATGAAGGAATTTGCTGACATAATTTTAAACATGCTTTTTAAAACACATTAGAGTTTGGTAACAGGACTGAGAAAAATGCATCCATGTTCCACTTAAAAATTGTGTGAAAAATTAAATAAAGTTACCTGAAATGGACCAGTACAGATTTTGAATAGTTAAATGTGTATTACTAGATTCAGTCTTTAAAAAAAGAGAGATTCTGAAGAGTTTTGGAAGCAAATGGCACCCTTTCGGTGGAATGGACCTGAAAGTAAAACCAGCGAGAAACAACATTTTTTATTTTACTGTATTTACCTCAGAAGAGTTAAATATAGGCTGCGTGTGGGAAAGAAAGTGCACAAGATGAGACATCTACAATCTGTTAATAGTCTAAACATATACATCTTGACTATTTATTAGATATCTAATTGTATATGTATTTTATATGCACTTAAAATTGAAAGTAAAATAAATGACAATATTTATGTTATATCTGCGTGAGCCCATTGCCTTTCTTTGATGGCGTTCCAGATGAGTGACTATCATCAGAAGTCCACTTCAGTGTATATCCTGTGCTTAGGGAGTAAGAGCAGTGAACACTGCTTAGGGACCCTGTCAATCAGAATACACCTAATGTACAGTGGTTAACAGAGTTAAGAAACATTGAATATTTTCCTCAATAGCAGGTTCTTAACATTCAGCTTTGATATAAGGCTGAATGAATTTTCACACTCAGAAAAGCCCTTACTTCACCTTCAAAATTATTCCAATATTATATTACAAGCTAGAGTCTTTTTTCCGTGCCTCTAACAAACTGACTTCAAGTTTAGGAACCTTCCATAGAAATACTGGACACCCTGACAACAACCTATTAGAAAGGCATTGTCTTGCCATTATTTTGTAGTACAAATTATTTTAATCTCATCACATTAAAGCGCAGATGTTTGTGGTCCAGGAAACACTGCTAACTTTCATATCTTATATGTTTGGATACCAAATGCTGATGTGGTAGATGTTTTTTTTCATTAGTGTCCCGTTTAGAATCAGAACTGCTGAATAAATATCCATTTTGTTAATGAATAATTTTTGAATCATATTGAAACATACAGCGCATGAGAGCGTTCAGCGCTCCGTGATGTTCACATTGTTTTGCATACAAATAGAAATATAATTAAACAAGTAAACTTGTTTTATGAAACAGCCCCATGGGGAGTTATTTTGTGCCTCTCTGCACAAACCATGAGCCACCGCTCGTGTACTTCTGGAGGGGATGGAGACGCTTAGGAGAGAGCGGAGGAGGGTGCGGAGCCGTGGCTGTTCTGTAGGAGAGCACCAATGACTTGATCTTGATGCAAGCTGTGACTGGTAGCCTGTGCAGAGAGATGAGAAGCGGTGTGACTTGGTCTCTCTTGGGCTCACTGAAAACAAGACGTTGCTGCGTTCTGAATCATTTGCAGAGGTCTGATTGCACGTGATGGAAGTCCAGCCAAGAGCATTACAATAGTCCAGCCTAGAAATGACAAGGGCCTGGACGAGAAGCTGTGTTGCATGTTCTGTCAGGAAGGGTCTGATCTTTCTGATGTTGTGTAGTGTGAACCTGCATGATCATGTTTTTGCAATATGATCTTTAAAGTTCAGCTGATCATCAAGGAAACGGTCTACATGTCTGTGCGCAGGCAGTTAAACTTCACTATTGCACATTCAAATTTACAGTATGTGCATTTACAGTGTACTTATGCAAGAGGATCTTTTGGCAGTGAAAGTTTCATGGGGCTCCTTCAGCATCAGGCATGAACGTGTACATAAGATATAAGAGAAACAAGACAAACTTCCACCACTGTCCTCAATGAGTTCGTCAGGAGCTCTGGAGAAAAAAATAAATAAAAAAAATAAAACAGCATTTCTCTGAGACTTCGTTTGAGAAGGTCAAGTTTCTTACCCAGTTTTTTAAAGAAAAGCAGCAAATGGCAGACTGGTCTGAAATCAGCATTTTAATGTTTGCTTTAGAATAAACAAAAGTCCAGTTTCAAGATTAACCAAAAAACAAAATCTTATATAATGAAAAACTACATCTTTTTTATCTTTATTCTATCAATATATTTTTAACTCAATAAGCACCAACACTGTTTTCTGTATCAGAATAGTCAAACTCATATGAAGAAAAACAAATGCAATCATAAGATTACGCAAGTTATAATTAGTATGCAAGATTAGATAAACGCTTGCAGAGCAGTAATTGTGTTATTAGGGTATTTTCCCGTCACCACTCCGCCTCCCCCACAGCCTTCGAGAAAACATAGTCTTTCCCTCCATAACACATGACTCCATCTTTCAAGTAAAACTTCCAGCGGTTTTTGCTACGGTGAATCTGTAAAACAAACAAACAAAAACATTTTAAAAATTATTGAAATAGTGCTGTTTTAATGAACTTTCCTCGTAAACCCTATTCAGACCGTAATTGTTTCTCAGGGGGACGTAAGTGATTTTCACCATTTACAGGGGGTAGTTAGTGATTTTAATGCCGTCCGAATACAGTGTTTTTCGCTCACCACCTGCATTAAAATCCCCGGCTGAATTACCTACTGTTTTTTGACAAATACCGAGGTTGTGTGGGAATTTAATTGCCAATTAAATCTCTAACTGCTAATCTCAGTTTACGAGAATAAATCGATTCAAAATTCAGTGTATAAAACGTTTTTGAGCACTCCCGAACACCGTACGGTAACTGTTGTACTTCGGTGTAATTTGCATACATATTTATTTCTGAAATGCTGGAAAGTATTTAAAAGAACAATACTTCGTAACTGCTCCACCACAGCGAGTGAGAGCAGAAAAAGAAGCATGTAAACATTCAAATGGGTCTTTATTACGGCAGCAGCAGGTATGCAATACAATTTTAAAATGTGTTTTATAGACATATATCGTGTATAATTATATACAACTATAGCACATCTATTTACGTATTTTTAAACATGAGATTTAAATAATAAATAATAAATAGGATTATATATTATAAAATATGCTTGGAATAATAAGAATACATTTTATATAATAATAAGTATTTTAAAATACATATTACAAAATAAGGATAAATTTGTAAATGAAATTAATTTTATTTACAGCAGACAATCATGTGACTGGCCACGTGCGCCTCCACTGTGAATAAATCGCTGATCGAATGGATCGAATAACTCGAATCCATGAGTTTGGTCACTGAGGTGATATGTAAATTTATTTATACAGACGTCCATATGAGAAACAATTACCGTCCGAATCGGGCTTTAAAAGTGTTTTGTCAGGGAGATTTGTGCTAAAGGTACAGTATGACAAATACAAACTGATATAGATTTGGTAACACAGCAGGTGTTTGTGTAGTCGATCTAGTCTCCATCTGCTTTGGTTACTGCTGGCATCAACATTCACAGATAATGAAGATGATGCATTTCCATTAGTATTTCTCACTCATGTGGGTTCAGATAAAGTATAGACGGTCAGAATCGTACACTAGATTTATATCCGAAAACCAGAGACTGATTATCCAATCCATATCCGATCACTATCTTCTGTCTCTATGTGTTACGCTTAGCCACGGTCACTTACTGTACACTGTAATATTACTTCCATCTCTAACGATAAGCTACTATGACAAACGGCCAGCGATGCACCTGCTTCAGCACCTCAGAAGACTTTCTCTCATAGTATCTTTTATTATTAGCTTCAATCATTCAATGTCACATGACATTTCTAGCGACTATCGTCAATTTGATTTCACAGATACTATTTAAACTAAACTGAGCTAGACAATGACATCTCTGAATTCAATAATGAAATGCCTTTAACTGAAAATTGAGTGTTTAATCTTATTATTATACATTACTGACACTCTATCCTCCAACTTGATACTGTTAAGTGCTTTGACACAATCTGTATTGTTAAAAGCGCTATATAAATAAAGGTGACTTGACCGCAAGAATGAACAAAACCTCTGAAATGATTACATTAGACATGACACATCGGAAAGCTGTACTGTATCTAAACACCTTCTGATGTTCATTCATCTTTATTTCTCCCTGTAACTTGTATTAAAGTGGAAGAGACTTACGCTGCCGCTTGAACTGAGGTGAATACAGCGATCTGTCACGCCACATTTTAAAGCATCAAAACCGCATTTATCGTTATTGACTTACATAACAAAAGACAAAGCTCTTTGCTATTACTGGATGGCTGATAGTCCAGATAGTGTTAACACTAATTAATAGCCATGCATCTTTTTCACATGATAGTTTCAAATGATAAAAATCTAGAATGTCTGCATGGTGTTAAAATGTTAAGATATTTTGCCCTTGAATATATTGTTTTTATACCGTCACCATACTGTACATTTACACACATTGTTTATTTTAATTTGTTTGCACACTTGAATTAGCAGTAACTTAAATGAACAAAACATTAAGGCAGCAGCTGTTTACACTAAATGTAAATGGCGATAGATTCTATTTACACTAAATGAAAATAGCATCTTTTCTTAGCGATGGATGCTATTTAGACTAAGTGCAAATAGCAGTATTTTTGTTAAAATAACAGGACTTTCTGCCAATTTTACTAATTATTGCAAGTAGTGGCAATTATCTGCTCCTCAATACTGTAGTACATCATAAAACAGTATGCAATAACATTGAGAACTGATGTTTGACGAATGTCTTTTACAGTGTTGACTCATCCAATCACACGTCAGTGGGCGGAGTTAGTGTAATTAGCCTCTGCCAACAAGGCTGCCTATTTGCACTTAGTGTATATAGACAATCCGAAACATTACATTTCAGTATTTTAAAATAATAGTTTAAAATTATTATATGTTAAAATATTAGTATGTTTTGGCAATAAAATGTTAACCTACTGTATTTGCAGATCAACACACTAAATGTATTCATCCACTAATCTTCAGTAGCTCTATAATGGATTCAGCTGGCCTTTTCCCCCAAACCATTCATTGAATATTTAACAAAGACATTTCTAAAAACTATAAACAGAATCCAATTCTCTTAGTATCTTCTGAAAAACTCCACACAAAATCAAAAAACCTATTTGTGACAGAACTTGCTGTTGTCTCCAGGTGACTGCAAGTAAGATGTAGGCCAACTGTAAGAGGTCTTAAAGGAAAACGCCACCGTTTTTCCATATTCCAATATGTTCTTCCCTCAACTTAGACGAGTTGATATGTACCTCTCCCGTCTCAGTCCGTGCACTTAATCTCTCCCACTATGCTAGCGTTTAGCTTAGCACCATTCATTTCTTAGGATCCAAACTGGGATGAATTTAGAAGCCACCAAACACTTCCATGTTTTCCCTATTTAAAGACGTTTACATGAGTAGTTACACGAGTATGGCGACACAAAATAAAACGTGGCTACAGGTCTATGATTATTAAAGGATTACTTCACTTTCAAATTAAAATTTCCTGATAATTTATTCACCCCCATGTCATCCAAGATGTTTATGTATTTCTTTCTTCAGTCGAAAAGAAATTAAGGTTTTTGATGAAAACATTCCAGGATTTTTCTCCATATACTGAACTTCAATGGACTCCAAACAATTGAAGGTCAAAATTACAGTTTCAGTGCAGCTTCAAAGGGCTATAAACGATACCAGACGATGAATAAGGGTCTTATCTAGCCAAACGATCAGTCATTTAAAAATAATAATAATAAAGTATATGCTTTATAAACACAAATGCTCACCTTGCTCTGTTCTGCGATGACTTCACGTAATACATAATTATGTTGAAAAGGTCAGCTTGAGAGGTTTGTTTATTCTCCAAGTTCAGAATCGTCCGACATCGTTGTTTTACCTTTTAAATCCCTGTTTTTGTAAACGGCGTTTGACTTCGTATTTGCACGTTCAACTTGTAAACACTCGGTACTTCCACCTAAGTCAAGCTGACCTTTTTAACGTAATTATGTAAGTCCTAAGTTCAGTCAACATGACAAATATGAATTCATACTTGGTTATTCTAATTACTAAAGTTCTATCATCATATAATGCTAAATTATCATAATATCATATAATGATTGACTAACTGATGCTAAGTGTCAGTAGATAAATAGTGTCGATTAATGTACAATGTTTTATAATAATAATTTAGTGTCCATTTCATTCAACATTTAATATTGGGGCATCCACGTTATTTGACATTTAATTTTTTTTTTAAAAAGTAATGCAATAGTTACTTTCCCTGGTAATTAGTTACTTTTATAATGATGTAACTCAGTTACTAACTCCGTTACTATTTTTGAGAAGTAACTAGTAACTATAACTAATTACTTTTTTAAAGTAACGTGCCCAACACTGTTCATCCCAGCCCCATAAACATGTCAGTTTCTCAGTGTGACGCTGTGTGTCTCCATCAGCCAATATATGAACCCATAAAAGCAAAGTCCTTGCACACAGAGTCCAAAATTGTGCGTTTTTCGTATTCTTCATCCTAAAAATTAGTCACTCACAGAAACCTTGCACACCGCATCCGATGCAAATTAATTATTCCGTTGCGAAAAGATTCACAAAACTATAAAAAAATGGAGTCATCAAGTAGTGAGGATGATTTTGTTGTCCTCTCTTCTTAAAAAGAGAAAAAGAAAGGAAATATTGGGTCCATCCAATCCTGAGATTCCCCTCATTATTAAGGAGCAGCAGGATTATCACGAGCGATTCAAAGTTTACTTCAGGACGTCAGTGGCTCAGTTTGATGATTTGCTAGCGATACTGGAGCCACATATTAAAAAGAAGGCCACCAATTTCTGTGAACTCAGTGTGCAAGGATCTTTACAATGCTTTGTGCTGCGAGACGAAGTGGATCAACTTGACAATCACCATTCTGGATTTTGGTGTCCGCTTGTACAGTGGCTGTGAATTGTCAAAACACCTCTCAAAATGCTTGCTACGGATGCGAAAAATGCAGAAAATCGAACCTGATCCAATATTTTTTATGACGGATGAACGTTTCGGAGGCAGTGTTTTAAACCTGATTGACACAACGTGAGGTTGTATTTATTTAGTTTAAACCTTAAAGAATAAGACCTTAAAGGTGACATCATGAAAATCTGACTTTTCCAGGTTTTAAGTGCTATAATCAGGTCCCCAGTGCATCTACCAACCAAGGAAACGTGAAAAAGATGAACCCAGTAACTTTGTTTTGGTAAGCCTTTTTCTGCAAGCGTCTGAAAAAACGAGCGCGTCTGATTTCGCTCCCTTGGTGACGTGGCAAAGTGATCTCATAATATTACCGCCCCTTAGTCTGTGAGTTTCCACCCGCTGCGCCGTCATTTTGATTTCACAAGCGACAACGGTGTAGCAGTTCTAATACCATGGTGAAAGATTGAGCAAAGCATGAAAACTGTTCTGTGTTTGTCTGCACAGACGAGCACAGAACACTGTTTAGAGTCCCAGTCAAGAGACAAGAGAGCTGGGGATTTATTGATTTATTTACTGTATGCTGCTGCCACACAGATCTAAAATAATCATGCCATTTATTTCCCAGCTGTTTACTTTCACAGACATAACTGACTGTTTTTGTAACTTGTGTGTTTTTAACTTAAACGAGTGTGATTGAGAACTTAGTTTACTCACATGCTGTGACAGCCGCTTTCTGTCCATGTGTGCACTCAGAAAACCATATCTCAGAAGTTTAAACTAATATGGTTTAAAACGCATGATTTCAGCACGATAAACATGATAATCAGAACCAAAACAGATGTTTTTAGCAGGTATGAGTTGTAATGGGCAGCTCTATTCTGGAAAGGGGGCGGGAGCAGCAGCTCATTTGGATTTAAAGAAATGGGCACAAATATCAGAGTGTTTCTGCTTCCACCCAAAATAGGCATTTTCAAAATGATATAAATGATCTGTGAGGTATTTTGAGCTAAAACTTCACAGACGCATTCTGAGGACACCAGAGACTTGTATTACATTGTAAAAAACGGCATATGTCTCCTTTAAAGAATCGCTCTCGACACCAGCTTACTTTGATTTAATTTTGCTTGTATTAACAGGGTGTATTCTACAGGCTGATCTCTTTCACCTCATTCAGTAAACCTCTCATTCCTTTACCTTGTCATACTGGCACACGATGACGTTCTCCGTGTCAAAGATCTCTGGGATGTCCTGTTCGCTCACATCATCTCCAGAGTTCAGTGGATCCTGAAACAGACGCATTCATTAAACCGCATCAGAAGATGAAAATCATGATCAAGCCCCATTTCTGGAATAACTTCTGAGGCTGGGATCTTATAAAGTGGTTCTTTGACACTTCGTTAACAAAATAAAAAAGATGATTCCATGGTTATTTTATGTCACTCACTAGTAACAATATTTAACAAATATAATAACAGTATGCTGAAAAAGTCCAAGCCTATGTGTGATTATTACTCTTGATTGGCTTGAGTTAATGCTGTTTGTTGTCTGCGATCCTGCATGTTGAACAGCATACGACTGACCAGTCCACATCTTCAGCAAGTTTCAATGTATATTTGTACCCATCATAATACAGTGCACATAAAAACACTGATGCATAAATGCAGATATGTTCATATTTCTGAAATATATAAAAGGTATAAACTACTCAATGATTTAACTATTTAAAATATACTCTGCAGGCACAATAAACTATTGTAAAATTATTTTACACCTCTCAACAGAAAGGTTTTGCATGGTTTAATAAAGGGTTAACAGTACTAGTCATAACAGCATATTTCCAGTGTTTGTATAATATCAGCACTCTGAATCCTCTGAAACACAGATAATAACTCATTATGTGGTTCAACATACGCTCCAGTCACCAAGATTTGATTCCCGTCAACCATCATTGTAGGACAAATACTTATGAGCAAAAATGTTTGCCAGCTATCTGTTGTGGGCACTAGGTGCTGGTGATGTACCGGCTGACGTGATGAACCAGTAGAGATGTTGGATCGTCTCAATCACAGGCAATCTCCTGTGATATTATAGTGCTGCATCCTCACAAATCTTTACCATTTGGATGTTTTTAAGTAGGAGTGCTCCAATTGATCGGGTACCGATAATCGCTTTGGGATGTTTGATCGGCGGTCTCAAAAAAGGCTGATCTCAAAAACCGGGAAAAACAAAAATGCACTGGATGATCAAACATTTAGGGGAGATAAAATTATATTTTTGAACAAAATTTATAAAAAAAAATGCCTCCCTCCACCCCTCAAATTGAAAACTCCCCTCACAAGAGTCACTTAAGAGGGGAATTCCCCCAATTTTCAAAAATGAAATTCAGGCACTGAATAAATGTCTAAAAATACTGATTGGAATATCACTATAAATAATTCTACATGATAAAAAGACGGCTTTAAAAAGATTGGTACCAGTGATTGGTAGATACTGCTTTCTGTGATCGGCCTCAAAAATCCTGATATTTTTAAGCCTTGAGATTTAAAAGTGTTTGTGTTGTTTCTGTGTTCACTCTCACAAAGGATGAGCACATACAGCTCAGCTCTTTCTCATGGCTCATACATGTACACAGCTATTCATGTAAATACAGTTAATGTCTTAAGAGAACATAAGCAGTTTGAGGAACACCTGATCTTATAAAGCGTTTGTCCCATTTAGTTGGAATTCGTGGGACGGTTTTAGAGTGGTTCAAGTCTTATTTGTCACATAGATCATCCTCTGTAAAGTATGGTAATTTTGTTTCAACGACAGTGCCTGTTACTTGTGGTGTCCCCCAGGGTTCTGTTATTGGCCCTATTTTATTTTCATTGTATATGCTGCCCCTTGGCTCAATTTTTAAAAAATACGGCTTGTCGTACCATTTGTATGCGGATGATACACAGATCTATTTACCTATGAGAGTAGGAGAGAATAATGGTTCAAACTTACTATTTGCATGTTTAGAGGAGGTTAAGAGCTGGATGACTCAAAATCTGCTTCAGTTGAACCAGAGTAAAACTGAGATTGTTTTTTGGCCCTGTTAAAGGATGTTTAGATATGTCCACATATCTGGGTTCATGGTCCGATTATTGCCATGACCAAATAAGGAACTTGGGTGTGGTGTTTGACCCAGAGCTGAAATTTGACAAGCAGGTTAATGCTGTAGTAAAGAGTTGTTTTTTTTCAGATTAGGTCTATTGCTCGACTAAAGCCTATTCTGTCAAGAAAGGACTTAGAGAAGGTTATTAATGCCTTTGTTTTGTCTCGTCTGGACTATTGCAATGTGTTGTATGTGGAGTCCTGCCAGACCAATATTTCACGCTTGCAATTGGTTCAGAATGCAGCAGCTAGGCTGCTAGTGGGTGCTAAGAAAAGTCATCATATCTCTCCTATTTTAGCTTCTCTCAAATGGCTACCAGTGAACTACAGGATAAAATATAAAACTCTTTTATATGTTTTTAAAGCAGTGCATGGGATGGCTCCTGCTTACGTGTCTGAGCTCATTGCTGTTCGTCAAGCACCTAGGTCTCTAAGATTCAATAATAAGTTATTGCTTACTGTCCCTCGTACTCATTTAAAGTTAAAAGGGGATCGGGCCTTTGCTGTTGCAGGGCCGAAGCTCTGGAATAGTCTTCCTCAGGTACTTAGAGAGGTTTCAACTTTGAATGTTTTTAAAGTTGAAGTCAAAAACTACCTCTTGTCTTTAGCCTTTGAGAGTGTGGGCTAGTTTTTGCTGTTTTAGTAGAATGTGTGTTGTTTAAATTTTGTGTTTTAATGAGTGTTTCTTGATTGTACAGCACTTTGGTCTGCAGGTGCAGTTGTAAAGTGCTCTATAAATAAAGTGAAATGAAAAAATGAAATGAAAATGATGTGTGTCAGTACAATGGATCCGTGCTTTCAGTCTTAAAGCTGCTGTCTTAATCAAATAACAAAAGAAAAATCAGTATTAGTATTGCTGCTAGTATTAGCTTTTCCTGTTATATCGAAATTGAAATGTATTTCAATGGTATCAAAAATTGTGATATCGTAACAACCTTATTTCAAGCAAAAAATAATGCAGCATGTATTATAACTGTGAAAAAGTGTAAGGCTGTAAGTGCTGTCATTACCTCTTCCTCGTCCAGCTCCTCTTCCTCAGTGGCATTGATCATTCCCAGAAACTCATTATCTCCAACGAGCCCCAGATCATCCTCATCATCTTCCTCCGTGTCCGAGCTGCTGTCAGCGACTCCGTCCAGCTGTGTGATGTCCAGCAGCTGGTTGAAGTTGAGGTCGGTCTCAAGCTGAGGAAACATGATCAGATTCTGTGTTTATAACCACAATCTCTCAGTATTTCTACTGATTCACTAGAACTACCGAAAAATGAAAAATCTCTTTTACTCACACTCCTGTCATCTCAAAGTAAATCATATGATTTTCTCTTATCTCTCAAATCTCACTCACAGACGTTCAGTTACAATCTGATTTGCATCCACATTTTTCAATGGGTTTCGCAAACACTTTCAAACAATGGGCAAATAATTCTCTTTAACTATTGCTGTTTTAGGAGTTTTTTTAAAAAAAAATTCCAGAATTGCTATAATTCATATTCACATGCTTTGTTTTAGTCTTTGCATATACAGATGAGGTAGGCAGAAGTCACCAATTGTATTTGACTGGGGCAGTCGTGGCCTAATGGTTAGAGAGTCGGACTTGTAACCCGAAGGTCGTGGGTTCGAGTCTCAGGTCTGGCAGGAACTGTAGGTGGGGGGAGTGAATAACCAGCACTCTCTCCACCTTTAATACCCTTGAGCAAGGCACCGAACCCCCATTGGCTTGCCACTGCTCTGGGTGTGTGTTCACGGTGTGTGTGTGTTCACTACTGTGTGTGTGGGTTAAATGCAGAGCACAAATTCAGAGTATGGGTCACCATACTTGGCCTCACGTCACTTTCACTATTCCAGCAGAGAGCAAAATGCATTTGTTGTGATCTGTGAGTATTACTTGATGTCATTCCCTTTCAGAATCAGAATCAGAAACAGCTTTATTGCCAAGTGTTTATACACACAAGGAATTCGTCTTGGCGACAGGAGCTTCTAGTACAGAAAGTATAGACATACACTGCCGTTCAAAAGTTTGGGATGAGTACGATTTTTTTTTTTTAAATATGCTCGTAAAGTCTGCATTTATTTGATCAAAAATACAGAAATAAATACTGTCATTTTGTGAAATATCATTGCAATTTAAAATAAGTTTTCTATTTTAATAAACTCATTTAACTTAAAAATAGAATTTATTTCTGTGATCAAAGCAGAATTTTCAGCATCATTACTCCAGTCTTCAGTGTCACATGATCTTCAGAAATCATAATAAGATTTCCATTTTGAATAAATGCAGTTCTTTTTAACTTTTTATTCAAAGAATCAAAAAAGTATCACAGGTTCCTAAAAATATTATGTGTTCAACACAGATAATAAATCATCATTAGAATGATTTCTGAAGGATCATTTGTGACAGCGCTGCGTCACAGAAATCAATTACATTTTAAAGTATATTAAAATAGGAAACCAATATTAGAAATTGCAATTATATTTCTCAAAATTACATTTTTTTCTGTATTTTTGATCAAATAAATACAGTCTTGAGCATAAGAGACTTTTGATGAGCATAAGAAAATTTAAATCTTAGTGATCCCAAACTTTTGAACGGCAGTGTACATATAATTTAAAGTAATAAAATGACATAACACTAATAATAAATAGAATAGACACAATGAATAAAAAAATAACTATATAGCAATAGAAATATATAGAAAAAAAATATATCAACAGACAGAATTATAAAAAGCACAAATGAGCTATTTACAGCTGAAAGGATTTGAGAAGTTATTTACAAATTTCTTATGCCTGATCAGTGTTGTGATCAGTTACACATGTAATTTTATTATTATTATTTTTTTTCATTGTGCAGCTCAATAATATTTATTTCTATTTAAATAAAGACTGTTTAAATAAAGATGTGTTACTTTTTCTATCTTACAGTGCCATTTAACATTGAAGGCTTAAGGCATGAAATGCACTGCAACGTTGTAGATACATGCGTCTACATCCTGTACTAAAAGATCAGAGATCACTTATTAAAAGATCAAATACATGGAAACCATATATTCATAATTAAAAGATTATGGCATATATAAGTGACACGTCACATATGTAAATAATTTGCTATGCATATGTCTAATTTGTATAACAATTAAAAAGACATCTCACATATATTAATAATTATATACATTCCATATATGGCAATAAATGTATTATACATACATAAACATTTGTATGGGGTACACTTTATGTCAATATATGAAATTGTTCCATTTTCTAATAGGATTCATATACACAAAAAACAAAAAAAAAAAGTTGGGCTACCTTAAAATTTTAAATCAACCAGCTAAAGCAGATTTTTGAGTTCTCAACTTATTTTTAGGAATTTTCTCAACTTTTTGTTGTATAAACTTAAAACAAGTTGAGAAAACTCAAATCTGCTGAAGCTGGTTGCCTTAAATTTGCCCAACTTTTTTTTTTTTTTAGTGTATGGATAGGGCATATATAAAACATGTATTTAATATATGGATATTTGATATATCCACATTTCCGTATGTGCAGTCCCGAGATGTGTTGTGTATTGCTCAGGTGTCTGCGGTCACTGTCTGGAGGTCATAATGACTATAACGCAGCACTGCTGTCATGTTCTCTGGTGTTTGTGGAGCTGTCCTGTGGTTTACCTTGATGTCAGGAGTGGTCTGCAGGTCTGGAAGAGCAGTGGACTCCTCAGCGGCTCTGTCCTGCTCTCTGAAGGTGGTTTCTGTCTGGTGCTGAGACAGTGATGCGGCGCTCGTGTCGACGGGCTGCGGGCTGAACTCAATGCCGTCCAGAGTGAACTCGCTCTGAGCGTCAGAGGCGGGCGGCACGGCTCCGTCAGAACTCTGGAGGTTCGGTGGCGTCTCACACACTGAGGCTGCTGGACCCGGATCGGACCGATGGGTCAGAGCCGCGGGGTGAGACAGCGGGTTCAGCACATGCTGAGCTCCTCGCGTCACCATCACAGGGACATTCACCTTATAGAAATGTCCTGAGGATTGAGATTTCAGATCATTTACATCAGCACAGAGTTGGTGAATTTTTGATCATTTTTGACACAGAATCACACAGAATTAAGTTTTTTGAAAATCTAAAAATGCAAAAAGTCTCCTGTGAGGGCTAAGTTTAGGTGTAGGGTTGGTGTAGGGCAATAGAATATACGGTCTGTACAGTAGAAAAACCATTACGCCTATGGAAGTCCTCACAAGGATAGTGAAACAAGTGTGTGTGTGTGTGTGTGTGTGTGTGAGAGAGAGTGAGTGCGTGTGCGTGTCTGACCTGAGGCCGTCTGCAGCGTGACGCCCGCGGGAATCTGCACTGGATACGTGATTCCAGCCGGCAGAGAGAACGTCGCGACTGTACCACAGCTGCTCTGAAACACATGCAGAGTCTGTACACTTTCATTTCACATTCAAAAATTCATAAAACTTCACCTGAGCAGATCAGCATCTACAGGAGTTCAGGAAGATCTTAAAGGAGAACCTGCTTTAATGTGTGATCAATATTAACCCTGTAAAGCCTGACATATGAAATAGTCATAAAAACAGAACAGTATATTAAACCTTTAAACAAAAATTGGTTTCAAAACCAGTAATTTGGTGTATTAATATTTTGTTTATATTTTCTTCCTGTCCTTAACATCAACCTGCCAAAAGGGACTACGAATGAAAATTAGCCAGTGTTGGCTAAATCTGGTGCATTTACATATTGTATGTATTATTAATGTGCATTGTCCCTGATTAAATAAATGAAATGAAAAACATTTTAAAAAATTAAATCTAAAAAAGCATGCGTTGTGTTTAACATCATATTTGATACTTCAGGCTTTTATGGATCATATAGTCTGATATAGACTCAAACGGAGCAAAAATATGAATTTGCTGCAGATGCTGATGTTTATATGACGACATTCTGACGCTTGTGATGTAAATCAATGAGATTTTTATTACAGTAGATCAGATACTGACATAAACTGATCTAAATATCAGTGGTTGCTCTATATCTCCAATAAGATGTCTTAGTAAGATGAGATGTAAATGATCCAAACATATAATGCAATGCTGATTGAGAGATGAAGAATAAAGTCTCCTCAGAAGATGTGAGATGAAGATCATTCCTCCGCTGAGGAACAGTGAAAGTAAAGCTCCTCAAAAGATCCTGATGATCAGATTTGAGACTAAAACATGATTGATGGAGAATCAAGTAAAGCTGAGCTGCTTCAGTCCAGTAAGTGTTCACCTGGAGATATGACTGCAGTTATTCTGACGTTTACTTGATCAAAATCAGTCAAGATTTGACTCGAGAAGCAGCAGCTGAAGCTGGACGCTCCTACAATTACACTAAAAGAGCTTTTACTGAATAAAAAAAAACCTCAGAAGACATGAGATTGAGAGTGAAACCGGTTTAACAGCAAAGTTTGATCATTTAGAGCTTTAGAAATTCATGATCAAATATGATACAGCAGCTTCATAGGATCCAGTATGAATCACTGGATAGACAATTCAAGAGGTTATAATGCTGATTACTGAACATGATCATCTGAAAAAACAGTGACCTTAAAGGGGGGGTACAATGCTGTTTCATGCATTCAGAGTTGGTTACACTGGTAAAGAGTTTGATTCTCATGTTAAGCATGGACAAAGTTTCAAAAAAAAAATTGGACATATAACAGAGTATTTCTGTGCCAAAAATCTCACTTCCGGATTCGTACAAGTTTCGGAGAGTTTTTTTCGATCGTTGTTCTTGATGACGTAAACGACGGTGGAACTCCTTATATGGGCATTTCTCCTGGAAGAACACGCCCCTGCACGCATCGACCGGAGCGAGAGCAGCCAATCAACACGCTTCAATCGACAGCGCTGCATGGGACTCGCTCGGGAAGAACGTCTCTAAAGAAGTGTGTTTTTGGTTGTGAGGGAAAGATAACCTTGTTCAGCTTCCTGAAGAACCCACCGTTACGTGAACAGTGGATATAGTTTGTTTTTCCGGGGCAGCGATGGAGTTTCTCAAGTGTTTTGTTGACGAACGTTTTATAAACAAGGCCCAATTCAACGCTGGATTTGCACATCGTTTAATACTGAAAGATGGAGCGGTCCCAGCTATAAAAGATCCCGGTCATGATTCAGAACTGCAGATGGTGAGTGAAACGGCATCAAACGTCTGTGTTTTGTTGGCGATCGGAGCAAGTGCTCGTCACTCTTTAGCTCCGCCCACACGGCACGCCTTCACTCTTTAGCTCCGCCCACACTGCACGCCTTCACTCTTTAGCTCCGCCCACACGGCACGCCTTCACTCTTTAGCTCCGCCCACACGGCACGCCTCCAGGAGCTCGGCTTTTTTCGGAGAGAATCGTAAATCTGTATCTTTCTTTTATAAATATGATAAAACTAAAGACTTTTTGGAGATATGAAGGATGCAGTACTACTCTATAGGTACTCAAGATTAACATGAGATTGGGTGAAACGGTGTGCGTTAGGTCCCCTTTAAATACCTGTGAAAGTGGATGTGAAATATATCCTGTACAGACGGTCTGTGTTTGCTGACTTACTGCTTTGGAGGAGAAACTCTGCACATTCTGAGCTGCTGGAATCACAACTGAGAACAGACAGGAAAACATTACATATAAATGAACAGAAACAAAAGTGTGAAAGCAAATGCATGTTGTGAGAGACACTGATCACAGTGATCATCAGTGATTGAGATCACAGTAACTGAAACCCTGCATAAGTTCATTCAACTAGAGGCACTGGTCTCTGGTAAAACAAAACGATTACTGTTTGAACTGCTACTGTTACAAACATGTCAACCATTGCAGTTTAGACCATTTAACTTGATGCTAGCAGCTGTAATGTGTGTATATGTGATGATTGCATTGGCTGTGGACTGAAAACACACTGTAGCTGTGTCTCATTTAGAAGGCTGAATCCTCTGTAGGATGTGTAACGTATATGAAGTGTCCTCAACTAAAGCCCTATTCGGACAGGATTAGTTTCACAAGGGTAGATGGAGTAATGTTAATTTACCACAGGACGTCTGTAATATTAATGGACAATTCACACTGGATAAGAAACCTCAGTAAAACTACCAAAGTGGGAGGAGTAACTCGATTTATGCACCGCCGTTACCTCCCTGTCATCATGTGCGTGCTACATCGATCGATTTATTAATTCAATCAATATTGGATTCTGTTTGCAATAGGCACTTACCTAAAACTAACAGAAGTTTCGTGCCTCTAACAAGTGCTTCCGACCTTCTTTTTGATCTGAATGGTGTGCTTGTCATGCAGAAAACATTCAAGGTTTGCCACAGACTTGTCCCTCCGGATAAAACGCAACTGAATGCTTCTTCAAGCGTGGAAAAAACGCAGAAAACTAATTTTAAATAGGAAATGACAGAATATTTACGTACATATTTACAGCTGGTCTATTGGCACGGGATTAGTATTACCTGAGGCAATTCTTCCAGACCTTTTTACAGAAGGTTAAAGTCGCTGTAATCTTCACTGATCGTCCGTAATGATTACTGAGATGGCACATTCGGACGGGACTAAAATCACTGAGAAGCTCTGGTAAAAATGACTTTACCCCACCTCTCCATGTAAAACTAATCTCGTCCGAATAGGCCTCTAGAATTAAACGAGACGGCCTTCGTAGGACGGGCGGAAAAGGAAACAGGAAGCATCACGTTGCTATGCCAACACATTTAGAGCATCCTTGCACTCTCACAATACTTAAATGAAGGAAAATTATTTCTAAATTTGGAAAGTAATTAAAAAAAATAATAATTATTTAGCTCAATGTTTGAGGAGCTGCAGCGTGACGCATAACAGACATTTGTTAGAGAGAGAGAAAAAAAAAGGAGGAGGATTATGAGAACAAAGTTTATCTGTTTTTACCGGAGGCGATATAAGGGAAGATAAAAAACACCACATCTGCGCTTGTGCACATCTGCCGTCGCCGGCATTTGTCAAATTATCGACGGTTGTTTACGGCGACGCAAAGAATTGTGGGTTATCTGTAGCAGCGGAGGATACACCTCATGCATCCTCCCAATTCCTGTGAAAGAAGGTCGCATTCGAAGTCGTGGCCTGGTGGTTAGAGAGTCAGACTCGTAATCGAAAGGTTGTGGGTTTGAATCTCGGGTCCGGCAGGGATTGTTGGTGGGGGAGTGAATAACCAGTGCTCTCTCCTCCTTCAATACCACGACTGAGGTGTCCTTGAGCAAGGCACCGAACCCCCAACTGCTCCCCGGGTGCCGTAACATGTGCCCACTGCTCCGGGTGTGTGTTCACTTAGGATGGGTTAAATGCAGAGAATACATTTCACTGCTGGTTATATACTCGCTATATAATCGTGTATGTGACAAATAAAATAAAAAAATTCTAACATTCAGAGTGTTCTACTTGCTTTTCTGAAATGACGTATGCAGCCTTCGAATGAGACCTCCGGAGGACACAGCCGTCTAAATGAGACACAGCTTGTGATAGACGCAGAACAGACCGGTGGGTTTATGGAGAGTCTGAGTGTAGTTCACTGGAAGCTGCAGAACAAAACTGGATGGATTGTTGTCTTTAATGAAACCCTCCACAGCCTTAGACTGAATGACCTTTGACTCCCAGAGCTGAAACACAGTAAAACACACACATTCACTATCCTTGTGAAAACTAACCATGGATTTACTTCAAATAAAACCAAAAAAAACAAGGTTACTACAGTTAAAATATGGTAACCACAAATTAACTGGTGTTGCTACACTAACCAGTGTTTACCCATGGTATTTCAACTAAAACTATGGTTATACACATTGCAATCAATATGGCAAAAAACACAGTTACTAGACCTTTACTATAATAAAACCAATGCTGGAACAAAACAATAGAAACCATCACAGAAATTCTAATGGTTTCCACTACAAATCCCATACAAATACCCAAGGATCGCGGAACCAACCAAAATGAGGTGGGGGGGGGCTAATTTTAATTTTAATATTAACAGTACTAATGCTATTAGTTAGATGCCACATATAGCCTACACTGAATGATTCATTGAATTTACTAAATTTTAAGGTAAGTGCACGCAATCAATTTATTTTAGCTACATTTAAATAAACAAATTTAGTTGACTAACTTTCAACATTTTTTTTAAATTAAATGTAGCTAAAATAAATAGTTTGTGGCCACTTACCTTTAAAAAAAAAAATCAGTGTATGTATTTTTAAGCTATGATTCTCCCACGATTCTGAAAACAAAACAGACAACATATGTAATTTAAAGAGGCTGACAAAATGTTTTATGTTATAAATGAGTCTATTTAAAAATATTTATCAATTTAAACGAATTAGCCTAAAAAAATCTTTGCAATAAACGAAGACTTGTTTCGTTTTGAATCTCTTGAATGGATGATCCAGACATAAAGTTGGCACATTTGTTATGAAGTTTTATTATGAAAAATTGTTAATAACTTCAAAATGATAATGGGCTACTTTCAAAATGAGTGTTGTAGCATAACCAGCATAAGAGCAACGATGTGTGAACTGAATTTGGTGGAAGTACAGTGTGTTACAGTAATTATTTTTCATAATAAATATTAATAAAAAATGTGCCAAAGCAATTACTTTCAAAATGAGTGTTGTAGTATAACCAGCAGGAGAGCAGTGATGTGTGAACTGAATTTAGTGAAAGTACAGTGTGTTAGTGTAAAGTTATTGAGTATGTTATTAGTAAAACCACATCGCGTCCCTTAGGATTGTCTCTCAGACGCAGCGCATCGAGATCAATGTATTTTATACAGAGCTGAGGAAAGCTTGTTTTGAGGAAACCTCGCTTGTAGCTCGTTTTCTACATCACTAGAAAAAGAAAAGAGGCGTCATTTGTGTATTAAAAACGATTTGCTCGCGAGTTAAAGTCGAATCTGTCAATATCTTGCCAACTCTACATGATGAGCTGCTCTCTCTGGATCAGCTGCTGCGCAAGAGCAGGTGGAAATACTCCGATGTGATTGTGATTGTGTTTTAATAGTTGACTGTTACCTGTCTGAGGTTGTCCAGCACTCGTTCCTCCACTCCTTCATCACAAAACATCTCTCTGATGCACTCAATCACATCCTCAATGACGGACAGATACAGCTTCGGCTGAACGATCAATCACACTGTATGTCAGATCTCTCTTCATCACTTTCAGAGAACTAAACGCGTTTGATAGCGTTCCTGACTCACCAGAGTGTTTGCGCTGGACAGCATCATGCCTTCATCTCACACAGCTGGCCTCAATTAAGAGCTGATGAACCCCAGGGCCCGTATTCATGAAGACTCTTAGTGCTGAGAGTTGCTCCTAGTAACAAGATTCTGAGAAAATTATCAGAAATGTGGGCGTTTCCTTTTAATATTAAAGAAAATATAAAAGTAATTCAGAAAGCATCTTAACCCTTAAAAGACGTCTTAAGGTCCGAAATTGTTAGGAGTACGGAGGACTTTTAAGAGGTTTAAGAGTTTCTTTAGCAGTGGAGATAATGAACCAAACATGAAGAAATGTGTTGCACACAATGCATGACAGTGAGTTAATAAGACGCTATTAGATTGATCTTATTAGAGACACGCTAACATCTCCGACACCGCGCAGAAATGCACGTAATCACTACATTAACTACAGTAACATATTTGGCAGCTATGCAGCAGTGATGATTTGGGTCTGTTACAGCACTTTCAGAACCTTATTGTGTCGCTGTTCATTTCCTATGAAATAGATTAAGTATGACAGCATGGTAAATAAAAAATAAAGAATATACATATATAATGTGTGTGTGTGCAGTGGTGTAGTGGATGGTATACGCGGGTATACGGCGTATACCCACTTCTTTATCAGTTGGCATTCCGTATACCCACTTCTTTATCAGTTGGCATTCCGTATACCCACTTCTTTATCAGTTGGCATTCCGTATACCCACTTCTTTATCAGTTGGCATTCCGTATACCCACTTCTTTATCAGTCGGCATTCCGTATACCCACTTCTTTATCAGTCGGCATTCCGTATACCCACTTCTTTATCAGTTGGCATTCCGTATACCCACTTCTTTATCAGTCGGCATTCCGTATACCCACTTCTTTATCAGTCGGCATTCCGTATACCCACTTCTTTATCAGTCGGCATTCCGTATACCTACTTCTTTATCAGTCGGCATTCCGTATACCCACTTCTTTATCAGTGGGCATTCCGTATACCCACTTCTTTATCAGTCGGCATTCCGTATACCCACTTCTTTATCAGTTGGCATTCCGTATACCCACTTCTTTATCAGTGGGCATTCCGTATACCCACTTCTTTATCAGTGGGCATTCCGTATAACCACTTCTTTATCAGTCGGCATTCCGTATACACACTTCTTTATCAGTCGGCATTCCGTATACCCACTTCTTTATCAGTCGGCATTCCGTATACCCACTTCTTTATCAGTCGGCATTCCGTATACCCACTTCTTTATCAGTCGGCATTCCGTATACCCACTTCTTTATCAGTCGGCATTCCGTATACCCACTTCTTTATCAGTTGGCATTCCGTATACCCACTTCTAAATCCCCTCTGATGAGCGTCCTGCACTAGGCAAAGCACGACAGTCCAGCATATGAGTAACTAATCCAATCACATGTGAATAAATGCAAATATTCTCTAAAAACATCCAGTAAAGACAGTAATGCGGTCAGGAACGAGACCTAAACACTCTCATGCAGTGTATGTTTCTTGTAAAATATATATTCTGCCTTATTCTGTGATAAAAATGGGGAAAAAATGTAGTAGCCTATATAGGCTAAACAAATCATAAAATTGTCATTAGGAAAATACAGGAAAAATATGATAAATTATTGGTTATTGTCGCAGTGTATTTGATTTCTCAGCCAATTAAAAGCAAGAGGTAATAATTAATAAATAATAAAACCTGTCAATTAGACAAAAAAGTTATTATATTTGACATTTCTGTCCCCTTTACTTCTGAACTGATTGAGAATCACGATGTTTTGTTTGTTTCAAATAGAGATCACAATTCTGAACAGACCACTAAACACAATAGCATGTAGTTTACTAGAGGTTCTGACTAAATGCCAGTTGCAGCAGTCTATTTATATATTTATTCATTTATTTTAATTATTTATTGCAAAATCTGCACCTCTTCTGTGGATAATATTATTTTCATAATGATCCTTACTCAAGCAGAAGAAGTTAAGTGACTGTGCAAATATTACAATAGTGAACTAAATATGCAAGACTAGTTTACATGTCACTGATGACACCGGTCGTTCATCCTTTGCTGGGCCTTTAAAAAAAGAATTGGGGGCATAAATTAAGAGTATACCCACTTCTCCGGGCACCACTACACCACTGTGTGTGTGTGTGAGAGTGAGTACAGTTAAACAGGAAAAATTAGCCTGTAATTTCAAAGTGAAGGCTTATAATAAACCCTACTCTTAAAAGCACTCTTTTATTTTCTTCTTGGACAACCAACCAATCACAGTCTTCAAAAGACTGTATCTTACCTAGCAACGGGGGTCGGCCCCGCCTCGTCACTAAGATAAAAGCTTTCATCTTTTCCTCGCTCAGAGTTGCTCTCAGATTGGTCCTGAATCACTTTTAAGCTAAGACTCCTAGTTAGAAGTTTCTAAGCTAAATGTGGAGCTCTCTGAGAGGATTCTTAGAATCTTTATGAATATGGGCCCTGATCTTCTTTATATTCGTTACAAACCACAGTAAATCAGACACTGATGCTACACTGGAGAGGTCGATGCATTAATCACAAATGATCAGCAACGAGGTGAAGAAAACAGGCTTGTTTGAGATGCGCCGCGGATTGACTCGTGCAGTGACAACAGAGACCGAATTAATAAGACAATCAAAGTCTTTTTTTTATTTTTACAAAATAGATCCTATGAAAATGCTTGAACTACAGGTACTGTACTCTACAAAGCACACACATTTCACCATTAACTGTTTGGTCAGTTCCGGGTCATCACAAATACAAGTTTGTTTAAATCTAAATGGTTGTAGTTATAATTCAGTTAGCTTTGCCATTCTGTCCGTTTGGTGCTGGCTGTGCATTATGACTCTCCACATGATTTTTTAATTATTATTATTAAAGTAATGTTGTATTTTCTACTTGCTCTCCTTTGAATTATCAATGTGATGGAGTAAATGTTCCTTGCCCTGGCAAATACATATTAAACAAGAGATGACTTGGCTTCATGATGGCTTTGTTCCTCTTCTATCTGGATTATGCTACGTTGTTGTGTTGAGTTTAATCAAAACATACCATAAATACTATGAATATGATAATCATTCAGTATTATGGTATTGCTGACAATTTACCAACACTGTTCTAGGGACTGTCTATAAATATCAATGTCAGAGTATAGTAAAACATACTCAATATGAAATCTGAAGTGAATGTTTTAAAGTGTCAGAGAGTGATGAAGCAGTAGAGATGAGAGTGACAGAGACGAGAAGAACAAACAGGCTTTTATTTATTATACAAACTCTTCTTAAGACAATATAACTTCATGAAACTACATAAATAATGGTAAATGCATAAGTGTAAGTTAGCCATTCTAAGCTATCACACACTACAGAGGCCCTTAAGTGACACATGCAGCAAAAGCCCTGAGACGTCACATGCACGTTCAGATCAAGTATCTTGTGGGCAAATAAATTCTCCTCTGCTTGCCCCAAAATATCCTAGTGCACACGTGACAGTCTCAAGGCTTATGAGTAAAATGTATGTTTTGCAAACATTTGTCAGACAGGTGCATATTATCTGTATGTATGCGCTTGTTCCCATATTTTTACAGTCCCGTATAAATCTAAAACGGGGTCAGAATTGTAAAGTGCAGCAATATTATAACTCATTGGATAAGACCATTAAGGATATTAAAATACTCTGGAAAAATACATTTATATATAAAGTTGCATTATTCTCACGGTTAATAAACATTTGTTTACTTAATGGTATGAGATGTGTGGCATACTGGAGTGTGAATTCTACATGAGAAATGATAAATAATTACAATAATAAAAAGAAATCTCTGATTTGATTGTAGCAAGCAACATGAACACAGTGATCTGCGTCCTCCGTCATCACTGTGTCGCGCAGCTCGACTGCTTCACCGACTCAGCCTCGATTAGCTTCTTCTCAATTTCCACCTTCAAGACAGAGTAAACGATTTCATATTTTTGCAAAAAGAGCCAATGCTGAAGCAGTACCACGCTGCATGTGATTTGTAAGGTTTCCGTACCTGGCAGTGGTAGTGCGTCCTGCTGCTCAGGTGTTTCTGCGGCTGAACGTCACTTTCGATGCCCACAGATTTCACACGCGTGTAGGACGCCACCGCATCTGCCACCTCACACTCAACCCTGACAAACGGGAACCAGTCGGCGGGAATCTCCTGATCTGACGCCAGCTCCAGCTTACATGCCAACGACTGAGGCTGCTCCAGAGCTACGGAGAAGACCATCACAAAACCTGTGAGATTTACCCACACTTGAATGACCAAATAAGACATGTTCCATTACTCTGAGCCTCACCTGAGATGACCAGCACTGTGTGTTACTAGCAGCTGTAACAAACTATCAGTGAGACATCAAATATCAAGAGCAGGGCCCGTATTCACAAAACATTTTAACTTACACTAAGAGTTCTCCAAAATAGCAGTAAAAGTTTTTAGCTAAGAGTTTTCTCTTAAAACCCATTCACAAACACCTTGGACTGTTATGATGTCTGCAATGCAGTGGAACACCAGTCATCTGATTCAATCTGTGATCTTGTAATGTATAATGGATACATTTTTCATTAAACTATAATAATATATCCACCACTGATATTCAAATGGGGAGTTGCTTTGTGTTTTCTTACCCACGTTCTTGGGAGGAAGCCGCTCGATTCTCCATACGACGGCTCGATGCACGTTCTCATATTTGACAGTGCCAACAGACACGTGCATCACAGACGGAGACTCGGCCACATGCGCTGAGCCCAGACACGCGTTTCTGTTCATGCGAGCCTTCAGAGACTTCTGCCGCAGCAGCGACATGCTGTTGGGCACTTTGATCCAGTCGCCCGGGAACGGCACCTGAAGCACAACGTTTTCACAGACCGTCTCTGTAGGCGATGGGAAACTAGACAAGACGTTGAGGAAGACCCGGAGCTCGATGCAGGCACCCTGCACAGTCACCAGGGCTTTAACAGAGAGCGGCGGCTCCCCGCAGTGGAGCGACACAGTCCTGTAGCGCACCAGCTCCACGCGACAGGCGTCCGGAGGACAGAACTTAATCAGCCGCTTGTCCACAAACTCTGCCTCTCTGACACACCGATGGAAATGGTAGTCTGCGATCTCCATCCAGACCTCTTCGTCTTCATCAGAGCCGTACGCAGGAGCTTGACTGAGAAGCCCCAGGTCATTCAAAGCCAGGAAACACTCCGCCGCCCCGTTCAAGAAGGCGAGACAGTGGATTTGTGTAACGGCCGTGCACTCGAGAACAGCACCGTCCTTACTTTGACTCATCCAGACACGGTCAGATATCTGCAAGGACAGCTCCTGCTCTTCATAGTGTTTGTGCTGCTGGTGCGGCACTGGTAACCGCAGGAGCTCTTCTTCTATGGACACCAGCAAGTCCTCCAAGTCTCCGTATTCTGTGGTGCCAAACTTCAAGAGTTGCTCAACTTCTGGTTCGTGGGTCACCTCATGTTTGGGGTGATAGCGCTTTCTTTCGACGTACGACACATGCTCGACCTTCAGCGTGGCGATCTTGCGCGGCTCGCCGTAGCTCTCGAGCTTCGGACCCGAGAGAGTGCAGTAGGCGTGCAGCTGGAACTCTTTGAAGGGTTTCTCCAAGCCCTTCTCATAAAAGAGCTGCAGCAGCGCTCCGGGCAGCAGCTGCAGGTA
Organism: Aspiorhynchus laticeps; assembly: GCA_023376895.1. Classification (NCBI taxonomy): domain Eukaryota; kingdom Metazoa; phylum Chordata; class Actinopteri; order Cypriniformes; family Cyprinidae; genus Aspiorhynchus; species Aspiorhynchus laticeps. Next base: position 43,205,937 of record CM041801.1, on the reverse strand, counting down.
TATGGGACCCCACTGGCGTGAGGACATGCGGTTCTTCTTCTCTGGGATTCGAAGCATCAAGGACCATCCGTGTCTCCTCTGACTGAGGAACAATCCCTGCGGGACGAAGGCGGATGGAGTTCTGTTCATCGCTTGGTCTTTCACAGCACCTAAGCCTGAAGGTCGCTTCTCGTTTTCCGCTTTCCCATCATCACATTCCTGCTGGTTCTCCTCTGTTCTCAGCTGTTCTAGTTTATGGCATATGTAGGAGTAGGAGTACTGAAGGTGGTCTTGGGGCGGCTCGTTGCCGTCCTTGGTACGGATGAAGAAACGGGGCAAACTGGGTCCAGAGTCGGAATCGGACGATGAGGTCCAGGACACTCGTTTATGCTCAGCTTCCTCCCAGAAGGAATTAAAATGGCCTGGCTCATCATAGGGTGCATTGAGAGAAGCCGAGCCTTCAGGCAGTTTCATGGAGTCTCTCTGAGAGAAATTGGACAGACTGCCGGAGAAGTCCGGCTGCTCCAGAGGAGCGTAGTGCAAGGGAGACGGACCCGCTGGAGTCAAACCCATCGGAGTGTGCAGAGGAGTGTTGCTGGGCACACATGAACTCCCATTGAGGCTGAAATCCATGGAAGGGGATTCGATGGCAGAGCTGAAGCTCCATGATTCACTCCCCAAGGATGGCAGAACAAGCTTCAACCCGTTGGGCCGAGGTACTGAACCCGAGTTTGATGTAGAAGAGCGCAGGGATTTCTGGGGTGAGGAGAAGGTCGTCCCTTCATCTTCAAATGTAACCCAGTTGGCTGGATGATTCGTGGAGCACATTGCTTTACTCTTCTTGTGCGCACAATCTTCTGCAGAAACAGAAATAGACAAACGAAATCTGAATGAGTTTCAAACCAACCTGACTGTTTCACCTATATGTTGAACACACACAGATCATGTGTTGACTAGTGGACACACGGGATGCTCTGATTCTGCAGAGAGAGGGCATACAGTCACTATTATGGGATGCATTAATTATGGGGTGTCTCAGTTGAAAGGGAAGAAACATGGGCTACATTTGACTCTTGAGTCAGGGGGGGGCAAGAAAAAAAAAAATAGGCCAAATAAATCTTTTTCAGATGTATGCATCAAAACAATGCCGTACCACGCATCAAAGCAGTCAATACAGCGCAGTCAAGAATAACCAATGAGGCTTTTTTAAAGATCATTATATTGTGTATTTGGTGTAACAGAATATGTTGACATGCTTTAATGTTCAAAAAACACATTCTTTTTCAAATACTGTACATTATTGTAGGTCCTCTATGCCCCGCCTCTCTCAAACACTTAGTTTTCTACAAAGTCCCTTTTTCCGACAAGCACAGTCTGCTCTGATTGGCCAACTGGCAGAGTGCATTGTGATTGGCCGAACACCGCAAGCTGCGTCAGATTTGTAACGCCCCTTTCCATAATCGCGAGCTTCATCTTTCAAAATTAAAGTAAAGAGTTAATAATGTCCTTAGTTTTACCATCAATTCAAGCCCGAAAGGGGAACAGAGTCACATGACAGAAACAGTGATGAAGCAAAGCAAAACTCCGCATTTGAACAGTCAATAGCAAATACTTAAACTAATAACAAAACATACTTACAGTCGCTGATTCAGAAGCGCCAGATTGTCATAGCAAAGTCAGAATTACCTCCTCTCCTAGGTTCACGAAACGGTCGTCAATTAAATGTGTTGTGATAACATCTGGGTTGTGCTGTATTGTTGCAAGTAATCTTAATGATTCCTAAATGCATCTACTTTCTGAAGGCCAAATAAAGTGCTTTTGCTTTCGCCTAGAAACACACAGCGTCTCCCTGACACAGCTGCTTCAACACTACTGCAGTTACTGAAACCACGCCTTACGCAAATCTTCCCACATTGTGACGTAGACATGTGGGGGCGTGTTTAAATGAGCCGTTTTAGGAGGGTGTGGCAGAGTCTTAACTTTTATAAAGAATATCTCTTTGGTTTTGGGACTATAGTCTTTGCAACTTAAGGGATCTTATCTATGCACAATCAGCTTGTAACACTCCAAAGAGAAAGGGAAACTTGAAATCGCATCATATGACCCCTTTAAAGAGGTTGCCTGCGTTTACTAAACTGTGGAGCTTTGACTCTTGTTGCTGATTTGAATGGTGAAGCTTCCCGTTTTAAGTGGCCTTTCATTTTTAACCAGAAATTTGCATGCTTTTCTGATGTTCATTTAAGTTTTCCGTGTCCATCTATAATCTTATAAAATTATTTATGCATTTGAAATTGTGCAGTGTAAATGCATTTATGGCACCTCAGCTTCATTAAACTCTGTGTAAATACATCTAATGCCACTTCAGATGTAGCTTCTGTTTCCTCAGCAGTGGAAAGATATGGAGTTTGTTAATACTAATTTCATTTGAATAGTAACTCTACAGTTTCTTATTATGCTAACTGAATTAATTGAAACAAAGTAAGAATTTGATGTGAAAGATGACATTTAATAAGGTTGGGGGGGGGGGACCATTTATAAACATAGTGGGAAATGACATCTGTTTTGTTCCATACAGCAACTCATTTTAAGTTAACTATTTCTTCCTCTTTCCAGACACAGAGCACTTTATTTTGAGAGTTGTTTAACTGAAAGTTTGTAACTTAGTCCAGATTGGTGGAATTGTAATGTTTAATAATTTATGTAAATAATTTTTGCATTAAAATTTGTATAGATTTTTGCTGTCAATTATAGTTCTTAGAAAGAATATCGGAATTGGCAAAAATTGGTATCAGCAGGTCACACTTACAAAAAAAATCTGAATCGGCCAAGAAAATTGCAATTGGTGCATCTCTATATATTAGGGGTTGCACCGACTAATCAACTTCAGTGCTCTGCCATGACGCTTTAAGCTTGACGTCGACTAGTCGCTGGTCCTATATAGAGGGCGCAACAGCATAAGAAATTAGCTCCGTTTCCAAACAAATGACAAATAAATGCATACTCCGAAAGCGCTACTCAAGACGTGAGATGCTCGAAATTGAATGGGAGAATGCACGTTTTTTTAAACAGTTTATTGTACAGGTAAATGAATCGCCGTTCTAATCTAATGCGCTGCTGCACTGTAACGCACACACATAGGCTTCAGATAGTTGCACGTACATCACGCGCACGCTCAGAATCATTCAGCGCGGAAATGTATCAACAACACTGTTCTGTGATTTTTCAATAAAATAGCTTAGAAACTGAAAAGTTCTAGCATATATTTCTTAAAGTGCCCCTATTATGGGTAATGAAAGGTTCATATTTTGGCTAAAAAGTGCATCTCTATATATTAGTGTTCACTTGTAATATTGATTTTATTAGTGCTCTCCAGCTAAAGCTAGATTTCTGGGGGTGTTTTATAGATGGACTCTTTTTGTGTCTGCTGTATGAGTATATCAGTGTTTGTCAGTGCTGGTCCTGGCCATCTGACACCTGCTGTGTCTCATGTCAAAGCCTGCACCCTCCTGAGGTCACAACCATCACCAAGAACGTCTCGTTTCAGAAAACTGACCACATGTAATGGACTGTTATCCTCAGGAGGAGTACATTATCATTCTTTCTTTGCAGTGCAATGATTATTTTTCTGGAAGAGGCAGTCTCAATGACGTATGCGGCTGACAAATGAGACACAGCTCCTCAGCTGAGCTCATGGATCTGAATCAGATGTGTGATCAGAGACGTGTGCGGTGGATCTCCAGGACTGGACGTCACTCTTTCCTCAGTTTCTTTATAATCAAAGGGGATGTTTACACCTGGTCACTTCATGCGTTTCTCTGGTCAGATAGCCATCCGATCATGAAAAGACCAGGTGTAAATGCCCTCTGAAATGCTTTGTTTCACATTATTCTGAAGATATTCTGAAGCATGAGGGAAACAGAGCAGTATTTTTCTCCTACTATGGAAGTCAATGGTGCCCCAAAACAGCCTGATTACAAACTTTCTTCAGAATATCTTCCTTTGTGTTCAGAACAAACACATTCATACAGGTTTGGATCTACTTGAGGGTGAGTAAATGACAGAATTTATTTTTAGGTAAACTATCCCTTTAAATTTACATTTTTATGATTGAATTATTAGCTTTTCATTAAACCCATAAACCCCCTGCAGTTGCTTTACGAACCCCAGTTTGGAAAACCTTTATGTAATATAATGTTTAATGCACTTTATGTTGTCAATATCAACAAATGGAATATATTTTCTTTGCATTTTTATATCAGTGTGGTACAAGATTATACTATTTAATTCAATGTGATAATGTTAGGTCAAAAGTAATCTGATTGTATTATGTGTAGTTTATGCTTATAGAGCATTGACTCGATCCAGTGCTGCACACTCATTTTCAGGGGACGTTGCTAAAGGAAGGTCGATTTGTTGCTAAATGACGTTGCGAGGTCATTGCGCGATGACGTCATTGCGTAATTACGACGTAAAACCATCAAATCTCAACAAAAATATATTCTATATATGTTAATTTAGATTTGTTTGTAAAATAATATAACGTAATATAATATAAAAATTTAAATGTATTTTTAAATACAACATTGAATTATTGAACATTTTTGAACAATTACAATTTAAGTAGTTTTTTTTTATTAATAGCTAGCAAACCAGTAAAACTACACATCGTGAACAGTTATCAATCTACTGTTAATATGAAGGAATTTTCTGTATTGATTTATCATGTTTTTTTTACCTGCATTTTAAATAACGCATTGTATTTTGTGTTTTCAGGTTACAACGGATAACACAAGGTCCTGAAAAATTACTAGTACCTTTTCCATTTTTATATATATATATATATATATATAGGTGTTTTTTACAGTGTACTAACTGATCAACAATCGCAGGTACAAGCTAAGGTGCATCGTAAATGAACAATTATTCAATTATTATTATTATTAAATTGAACAAATGCAAATAGCAGCTAACTTAATTCATGTGATGTGTGTTCTGCATCTTTGGTTTCCTCATTTTGTGTAATGGTTTGCCTTTTTATCGTTTAAATCACTTATCAAAAGTAGCTAAAAGTTGCCAAATAAATATTAAAAATAGCTAAATTTGTTGCGAGGTGCTTTTGGAAGAAAAAGACGCTAGGATAGTGTGAAAAGATGCTAGATTTAGCAACAAAATTGCTAAGTTGGCAACACTGGCTCGATCCACCGAACAGATGCTATGCAGCACATAGACATAATATACAAACCCGATTCCAAAAAAGTTGGGACACTGTACAAATTGTGAATAAAAAAGGAATGCAATAATTTACAAATCTCATAAACTTATATTTTATTCACAATAGAATATAGATAACATATCAAATGTTGAAAGTGAGACATTTTGAAATGTCATGCCAAATATTGTCTCATTTTGGATTTCATGAGAGCTACACATTCCAAAAAAGTTGGGACAGGTAGCAATAAGAGGCCGGAAAAGTTAAATGTACATATAAGGAACAGCTGGAGGACCAATTTGCAACTTATTAGGTCAATTGGCAACATGATTGGTATAAAAAGAGCCTCTCAGAGTGGCAGTGTCTCTCAGAAGTCAAGATGGGAAGAGGATCACCAATTCCCCCAATGCTGCAGCGAAAAATAGTGAAGCAATATCAGAAAGGAGTTTCTCAGAGAAAAATTGCAAAGAGTTTGAAGTTATCATCATCTACAGTGCATAATATCATCCAAAGATTCAGAGAATCTGGAACAATCTCTGTGCGTAAGGGTCAAGGCCGGAAAACCATACTGGATGCCCGTGATCTTCGGGCCCTTAGCGGCACTGCATCACATACAGGAATGCTACTGTAATGGAAATCACAACATGGGTTCAGGAATACTTCCAGAAAACATTGTCGTTGAACACAATCCACCGTGCCATTCGCCGTTGCCAGCTAAAACTCTATAGGTCAAAAAAGAAGCCATATCTAAACATGATCCAGAAGCGCAGGCGTTTTCTCTGGGCCAAGGCTCATTTAAAATGGCTGTGGCAAAGTGGAAAACTGTTCTGTGGTCAGACGAATCAAAATTTGAAGTTCTTTTTGGAAAACTGGGACGCCATGTCATCCGGACTAAAGAGGACAAGGACAACCCAAGTTGTTATCAGCGCTCAGTTCAGAAGCCTGCATCTCTGATGGTATGGGGTTGCATGAGTGCATGTGGCATGGGCAGCTTACACATCTGGAAAGGCACCATCAATGCTGAAAGGTATATCCAAGTTCTAGAACAACATATGCTCCCATCCAGACGTCATCTCTTTTAGGGAAGACCTTGCATTTTCCAACATGACAATGCCAGACCACATACTGCATCAATTACAACATCATGGCTGCGTAGAAGAAGGATCCGGGTACTGAAATGGCCAGCCTGCAGTCCAGATCTTTCACCCATAGAAAACATTTGGCGCATCATAAAGAGGAAGATGCGACAAAGAAGACCTAAGACAGTTGAGCAACTAGAAGCCTGTACTAGACAAGAATGGGACAACATTCCTATTCCTAAACTTGAGCAACTTGTCTCCTCAGTCCCCAGACGTTTGCAGACTGTTATAAAAAGAAGAGAGGATGCCACACAGTGGTAAACATGGCCTTGTCCCAACTTTTTTGAGATGTGTTGATGCCATGAAATTTAAAATCAACTTATTTTTCCCTTAAAATTATACATTTTCTCAGTTTAAACATTTGATATGTCATCTATGTTGTATTCTGAATAAAATATTGAAATTTGAAACTTCCACATCATTGCATTCTGTTTTTATTCACAATTTGTACAGTGTCCCAACTTTTTTGGAATCGGGTTTGTATAACAGTATTGATATATAATATATAACAGTATTGATATATAATATATAACAGTATTGGTATATAATATATAACAGTATTGATATATATAACAGTATTGATATATAATATATAACAGTATTGATTTGTCTACGCAGCAGCAGCACAGTTCTCTCTTCGTCGTGTGTATAATGGTGCATCACAATCTCAGCGCATATCGCCACCTACAGGGCTGCTGGGCAAGCACTATACTCATCTTATCAAATACTTTAGTGAGGCATAACGTGATGTTTTGATGACTGTGAACAAGTTATATCGCGTGTTCTTCTCCAGATCAGGTTTTAGTCCGAGATTATAACTCGTCTGGTAATCCTGGTCTAGTTCAGATGGTTTGATGCCAGCAGCAATCTCTCTCTCTTCACTGATGCAGAAGAGTTCAACACCACTGACGACTCAGCAAACAGACTTAAAACAGTCACATTTACGAGAACAGCATAAAGTTCACTGTGAAAACAACTTAGAAAGAACTGCGTCTACCCCTCTGGAGAGCTTCTGGCTCGGTTTGATCACACTATTGAAGGTTTTTTACTCTAATCGTCCTCTAGTCGTGTGTTTGTTCCTCAGGTTCAGATGAACCGCTGCGTTTCACTCAGCAACATTATAACTACACAAAACAACGACAAACAAGTGGAAACAGTGTGTGCTGGAGATATTTGGTCACCTCATTGTTTTAGATGAATGATCCGGTGCAGACGGTATTTTCTCAAAATGGCAGAAATAAGTGGAGAGGACGCGATTCCAGCCAAAGTATCCCGAACGGGAAGCGATTCCGCTGTTCTACTACAGGGAAGGACGTCATTAATATTCATGAGGCACGGAAGAGCACCAATCAGCCTCAACACACCCTGATTAATATTCAGGAGACGAGCCTTCAGCGCCACATCAATGTTCATAAGCGCACATCCTCCTTCAGTAGGGTACCGGCAGCTTCAGACCTAATTAATATTCACGAGCTCACTGGCAGCGTCAGAGTGGCCTAATTAATATTCATGAGCTCACTGGCAGCGTCAGAGTGGCCTAATTAATATTCACGAGCTCACTGGCAGCGTCAGAATGGCCTAATTAATATTCACGAGCTCACTGGCAGCGTCAGAGTGGCCTAATTAATATTCACGAGCTCACTGGCAGCGTCAGAGTGGCCTAATTAATATTCACGAGCTCACTGGCAGCGTCAGAGTGGCCTAATTAATATTCACGAGCTCACTGGCAGCGTCAGAGTGGCCTAATTAATATTCACGAGCTCACTGGCAGCGTCAGAGTGGTCTAATTAATATTCATGAGTTCGTCCTCCGCCATAGTAGGAGTCAAAATTTGGCTAACGGGGAAAACTTCAGCTCCATAAAACTTTTTTATTTTTAGTCTTGCGTTTAGTCCTCTATGGTATGCATTATGTTCTAACCATGAAATATGTTTTTCAAATAAGTTTTTATTACATGAAATAGCTTCAGTTATACAAATCAAAAAACATTTTTGGTATTTAGGAAAACGTTGGCAAATGGCAACAATGTACCACAATGGAAAATGTCCAAAAAACTATTTTTTCTATTAAATTATGATTTTCTTTTCAATTGAAATGCACATTTATTTTCCATCAAAATCTGCCATACACACACACACACACACACACAC
>CM041801.1:43192461-43194961 GCA_023376895.1 Aspiorhynchus laticeps | reverse complement strand
CGCTGGTCATTGCTATGGTCACTGAAGGATAACTCATCCTCATTATCATCGCATGGAAGAACCAACTCTGCACTCTTCCTATTGCCTTTTCTGTGAAATAATGCTGTATTCACTTTCTGAAAAGAATCAATTTTCTTATTCATACATAAATACAACTATACAACAATAAACACTTCAAATAAATAAATAGCTGCAATCATATTATTGATGTTGCGATCTATAAAAAATGCCAATGGGGAAATTCCACTGTGGTACAGCGTTGCCATGGCAACATACCTATTTTTCCATAGTGATACAGTGTTGCCATGTGGCAACATTGAAATTTTCTCAATTAACAGTAAACAGTTAATTAGACAATGTTGATTTGTGAATAAAAATATGCAATTTACTAACCAAAGATGATGCAAAAAAATCCCCCTTGAGAAGAGATGTTGGAGCACTTCAACAGATGTCCTCCGTGTGAGGGTGACAGTGGGGAAAAGTGTTCGGGGGAACATTCAAATGTCATTTTACTTAAAACCAGCACATCATTGACTACCTTAAGGCCGGCCCTTTTAATTACCATATTGCAATATATTTTATTTTTTTTCACAATAACAAGGAAATAAGTAGAAATTAATTGTTGCCATATGTCCATAGAGGAAAAAAACAGATAAACATTGGGCTCGGAAAAGAAAGAAAAAGCGAAGGCAAAATGGCTGAGTTTACAGCTTTATTGTCTTGATTTTGGTTGAATCCAGTACATTGTGCTGCTAAACAGATCCATATAAAGAGAAATAAGATGAGATGATCATGACACTCATGCTGCCCTTCATCAGCGATCAGAGCATTCAAGAGCTGAATGGATTCACATCATCTGTGATACATGACTTCATGAACTCTAGACAACGACAACACATTTAGTGCATAAAAACATGGTTTATTTTCTGAGGAAATGAAGCAGGAAAATCACTGTGGATTCAATGTGTTCATTCACATGGACCCTTCTCATCCAGACGATTTCTTCAGTGTGTGTTTGGAAAAAAGCACACGTTTACCATGATTTTACCTCTGAATAAATCACAAACGCTTCTCTGCAGAATTAAAACAGACTTGTGTGTGTATGAGTGTGTGTATGAGGCATGATTTCTCTAATACACAACATCTGTGTGAGGAGAAACAGACGCTTTAATTCCACCATTAAACACACACACACACACACACACACACACACACACACACACACGGTTCCTCTGGAGATCAGCTGCTTCCTGTCACATGTCTGGTGTTCGGTGTGGGAATGTTTGCCGTCACCGAGACAGACTTCTGTCCACATTATCGGCTCTTGTTCTTCTTTGAGTTCCCCTGCAAGAGTCCAGCAGAACAGAGCTCAGATTTCACTCAATGCCTCATTCAAACAGCACATTTAGCAAAGTTTCATTATTACAGATGAGTCTTTTAATCAAAACAGTGTTTCTATTAGGGCTGGGTATTGACACAATTTTCATGATTGCAATTCAATCTGATTCTGATTTGATTCAATATCAATTTTGGATTTATATCAGGTACAGTACATCTCTCAACTAGGGCTGGGCGATATGGCCAAAAAAATGATCACGATAATTTTTTTCATATCAGTCAATATCGATAATTATCACGATAAATGTCAAATCTTTATTTCTTTCAAGTTTAAAGCCAGAATTTTGCTCCAAATTGAAAGTTGTAGAAACCAGACCATTAATTTTCCTTAACAAAATAAATACATAAAGAAAAATGTGAAAAATCAATTTCTTAGTTTTTGCATGTTGTAATGAGTGATATTGTTTCAAATCAAGAAACAGGTTTGGGTTGCCTAATAATAATATTAATATCACTTTTTTGTCATTTGATAGTAGCTTGAGTTTGGATGCAGAGGTTAATTTTTGTTCATTATCAAAATCAGTAACGTCTGTAAAAATTGTAGCAAGCTCAGTTTTATATGGTTATATTTATTCTGACCAAGTTTTTTTTTAGTTTTTTTTATTAAGCATTGGTCTCCCATAGTAGCATAGATTTAAATCATGATAAACACAATTAAAACCACACATATAACACCTCAATACCATGGTAAAAATATAACTATAGTTTTTAGGAGCCTATTTGTATGAAAAACAGTAGTCTAAAATCATTCAGAATAAATGCACACATGCTATAGCTTAATCACAAATACATATACTATAATTATATACCATTACTCCTGTAATAAAATTCAGTGTGAATATCCCACATTTCTTCCACAATACCACGGTGCAGTGAGTGTTACTACAGTAAATCCATGGTAAATGATGGCGATGTGTAGACTGAAAAGCTTCTGACTCTCGTTGCACTCAGTGTTTCTGCTGTTTGGCTCTAAACTAGTTTAAATCATGAATGCAAGCGCTTCACACTGGATCTCACAGCGCTGTTTAGTGCTCGCGTGACAGTCTCATCCACGAGTAAATGCATCTGCTCTAGTGAGCTCGCGCTGCGCGGGAGTTTGACT